>JAIGNY010001856.1:1755000-1790000 GCA_020152595.1 Chiridota heheva
TTATTAAGTCTATGCGTGGGTTGCCCAGCATCAAAATTATGAACAGCATCTAACTCATGGAGGTGAATGCTTACGGAACTGATATTCATCATAAGAGGAGGTACACGACCGCTCATATACTTACCTAGATCCATTGCCCTATTTTCATCAGTACGTTCGAATCCCAAAAGCTCCAAAAGATTTTCACTTAAAATAAGCCCAGGCCAATCTGGCACAGTTATACGGATCAGTGAGGTGGCTGGCTCAAAATCAATACCTCCCATATCATTTTGGATTATCCCTTTATCTGATCTTCTTTTAATCACATTAATATATACAGGCCTGCCTCAATATTTGTTGTCCTGGTCTTCTTACTATCAAATACCAAAACACTCATCTCCCCATCCTTATCAAGGTTATACCAACCGCTGGTAAAGCACACATCACTAATTACTACTTTGCTTACTTAAAGCGAGATTGTAGGTTGGTGGCTACACCCTCTAAAAAGTAAAATGGAAATGGTAAAATCGTAAAAAAGCCAGAAAATATGTAAAAAATATGTCCAAATATTTTACTTCGCGACATCCGAAAGGCTGGATACAGCCCTGCCAAGCTGCTTGTCGAGTCCATGAGCTCCCGTAAGGGTAACGGGGAGCATCAGTCTGAACAGCTACATCTTTTTTCCCTAATAATTCTTCGATATCATCCAACAGCATACTTATATCAGGATCTGTGCTTAAAATCGTATCAAGGATGTTACACGCCGTATTTTCTATTTCGGTAGCAGCATTTTGTCTGTCACTTTAATCACTAAATACTTCTCTGATTGGCACCACCCTTCCTTTTTGTGCCTTGGTAAAGAAATCTTTCCACCAGAGCGAATGTTGTTGAGGCTGATCTCACCACCCCTCTTTGTAAGATACAAATTATACTTTGAATCCAACTTAAATAGATCATACTTAAGAGTACCAAGAATGTCCATATAGTCGTAAAATTGGTCTGCGAGCTGAATCTTGTCAACTTCACATTGCTGTTCTGTTATCGACAGATCAACCCCGTCAACGTTAGTTTCAGCCGTAGTGGGTACATCGGGAAGGAAATCATCGGCTACGTCATAACCATATAAATACGGGTCATCAACCGGGTCATCGGCCAGGTCATCTCCTCAACCAAAATCATTCATTGGTATATCCTCCACTCTAAAAATGGAATGGTAAAATTTGACCATTACGTTGTCAACTCTGCACCGAACCAATGTAAGTCAAAGTTAAATGACCATAACATCCATCCATCCATCCATCCATGTTCATTTGTAGTAGGCGCCTTTTCCATAGGATACAAAGCGCCCAGAATGCTGCCCCAAAGTTCAGTAAGTAATACATGATTAAAAAAGAAAAGTCTTGAGACGTGTTTTGAACTGTCCAAGTGAACTGGCATGGCGAATGTGTGAAGGCAAAGAGTTCCAAACATGGTCAAACTTAACCATAATATGGTAATTATGAAGAAATTTGACCATAATGTGGTCAAATTTGTTGTTCAATTTGACCAAAGTTGGCTCGGTGCAGAGTTGAGCATGTTATGGTCAAAATTTGACCATAACCTTTTTTAGAATACATTGTTATTTTATTATAAATCTTTAACTTCAATTTTAATAAGAAATAAGCAGAGCCCATTCCATTCGTAACAATTGCAATAAAAGCCAACCCATGGTTGTGTTGTTAAGGGGAGGGTGAATATAAATTTTCTAGACGAGGTTTGGAGTCTAGTCGAATATGGTCTGCACCGTAAATCTGGTTGTAAAATCTGATTGCGTCATCTACATTTTCGAAGGTCTGTGCAGCATGTCTTTCTGCCATATGTCTTTGATTTATCCTGTCCAACTTCTCCTGACTCTTATGAGCCCATTCAGTTAGAGCTGCCTGCAGTTTTTCTACGGTTTTATCATAACGTGTACGTTCTTCCTGTACAGCAGGGTCCTTGCGAGCTGACTAAATACAAATTTTGATCCTGAGAATGATAGAGCATTTACCGTAGCCCCATCAACAAGCATGGCAATCTTAGCCGTCACTAACATCTATCAGCCCATATATTTAATTAGGTGGTGTAGTAATAATTTTATCAGGAATGATACGGTACCTTTGGAAACTAACCATTCACAAGTTATGGTAGCTGCTGTAAAGTCCAATGCAAGGAGTGCTACATCGTAAGGTTTCAGCCCCAATGAGGGTGGCCTCAAGCATTTCATAACAGCACTTTCTAGGACTGCATAAACCGTGGCAGGCTAGTGAGTTCCGCCCTGGTACAGGAAGCTGATAACTTGGTTAGAGTTAGGTTGCGTCATTGTCTAGTATATATACCCATCTGCAGTCATGTTCAATTGGTTTTATTTTTCTGGCGTCGGGGGAATAAGTGTGGGGGGACTAGGTGGACATGTATGGCGAGTTTGAGTTAAAATGACAGCAGCAGAAGCAATTACGACAGTGGTAACAGCTATTAACCGACGAAAGATTTCGACGCTACCAACAAAAATATATTTCATATTGGGATTCAGGGCCCCCATGGTGCAAAAAAAAAAAAAAAAATAGAAAACAAAAAAGATCATTGGTTCAAAATCGCAGAACGAGTGTCATAATATTTATTCTTTTAATTTGTTTGGTAAGAGCTTTCATTGTCTTTGATGGAAGGTTTACCGACGTGGACTTTGAATTACCGAGAGGTCTTCAATTTTACCAGCGGCTTTACCGTGGAAAGTGCGGTGGAGGGAGAGAGGAAGGGTGGGGGGGGGGTAACAACCCACACCCCCGGTATTTACGTCCGTGATCCCACCAAATATTCCTAGAAGCTCTATCTACAGGTGAATCCATAGTTTTTGCCTCATGTTACTTTTCAGCAGCATGTTCTACTCGCTGGGATTTCTTCATCTTCCGAAGTTCCATTTCAAAGCGTTCGGCCTTGGGATGAGACGCAATTTTTTTCCCCAGGCTAGATAAGCAACGGCAAATTTATTGACTAATGTGGTGCGCAGATGTAAAGTTGAATACATGATTATTCATGTTTATTTAGTGTACGAATATAAATTCGTGTATTTAGTGTACGAATATAAATTCGTTTATTTAGTGTACGAATATGAATTCGTTTATTTAGTGTACGAATATAAGTATGAATATGAATATTTCAGAAGAGACGAGTTACATTAAATGTCGTATATGCATACACAACGCGTATGATCGATTATTCGGCACCACGTTCGTTCTCAGAGAACATTTGAGAGCGGCGAAAGTTTTATTTATCTGTTTATTTTCTAGCTAATAGTTACCACTAGTTACCAAGTTTATTATAATTGTCCACGTTTCTCCGCGATGACACACTAGGCTGCTAACCTCGAGCTTAGTTTTTCAAAACTGCGCATTACGAGAGAACAAGGACTTCCCAGCCATTACGAATCCTGAACTAGAACTGCAAAGTTTATCGTGTGTACTCCTACGCATATACAAATGAGGAACTTCACATCGGTGCATACGCAATCTAGTAGCCAAGCGCTAAAACCTCATATTCATACACTCTAAAAAATGGTTGGTCAAATTTTGACCAAAACATGATCAAATCTGTACCGAGCCAACTTTGGTCAAAATTAAACAACAAATTTGACCACAATATGGTCAAATTTATCCATAATTGTCATATTATGGTCAAATTTGACCATGTTTTGGTCGTTTAATTTTGACCAAAGTTGGTTCGGTGCAGAGATGACCATGTTGTGGTCAAATTTGACCATTTATTTTTTAGAGCGTAGCACTATCATAGCAACAAGGTGAAGTAATACCAGAATATGATTGGTCAATCAATTTCCCATTGCTTATCTAGCCTAGGAAATAAGAAAATCGCGGGTGACACAGCCATTGTTATCTGACGTTTTGCCTTTCGTGGCTCCGCAGCACGTTTCCCGGTTTCCACCCTCTTGGGGTTTTTAACCTGTACTGGATTCTCCTCCATTGTATGTATTACATATTCAATATGTCGCCCAGTTGTATGAGCCATACTTACTGGCGCAACCCAGAACACCCATTTATGAAATAGAACGCAACTAATACTTCTCAATGCATTGTTTATAAAGGGATCTTCTCCAAGGTCTGTAGCAAGGGCCTGCTCACTATCAATGTTGAATATACTGGCTGCTGCACGTGCATATAAATTTATTGCTGTTTTGCCCAAACTTTTAGTCATTTTATCACCTCGACGGGCCTCATATACAGCATGCAATTGTTTCACATCTGCACCTGACATCTCCTCAAGCTGTTAAGATGAAATATGCTTCGCTAGATAGTCCATAAACATGCCTCCATGGATAACGACAGCTAGCTGCTTGCGGTGGTCATCTTGTGATGGCTGCTCTTCTTGCGATGGCTCATCTAATGAATCTATACAGCTATAAGACTATCGATATTCATTATCACTCTACGAACACCAATACAATGAGGTAAATATACCACAGGTGTAGTGCAAGTATGACTATTAATATTGCTGTGTTCAACATGCTGTTATTAAATGTTATCTAGCTGTCGTTGGACATTACGTCCTGCTAAGCACTATTTAGGTATTACTAAGCATTTACTTACCTATTACTAAGCATTTACTTACCTATTACTAAGCATTAATTAACTATTGCTAATCATTACTTAACTATTGCTAAGCATTACTTAACTATTGCTAAGCATTACTTAACTATTGCTAAGCATTACTTAATTATTACTAAGCATTATTTAACTATTGCTAAGCATTACTTAACTATTACTAAGCATTATTTAAGTATTGCTAAGCATTACTTAACTATTACTAAGCATTGCTTAACTATTACTAAGCATTACTTAACTATCGCCTAGCTGTCGCTGGGAATTACTTAACTATTGCTAAGCATTACTTAACTATTGCTAAGCATTACTTAACTATTGCTAAGCATTACTTAACTATTGCTAAGCATTACTTAATTATTACTAAGCATTATTTAACTATTGCTAAGCATTACTTAACTATTACTAAGCATTATTTAAGTATTGCTAAGCATTACTTAACTATTACTAAGCATTACTTAACTATTGCTAAGCATTACTTAACTACTGCTAAGCATTACTTAACTATTACTAAGCATTACTTAACTATTGCTAAGCATTGCTTAACTATTACTAAGCATTGCTTAACTATTATTAAGCATTACTTAACTATTGCCTAGCTGTCGCTGGGCATTACTTACCTATTGCTTAGCTGTCGCTGGGTATATTTATAACTATTGCTAATAATTACTTAACTATTGCAAAGCATTACTTTATTATTACGAAGCACTAATTAGGTATTACTAAGCAATTACTTAACTATTACTAAACAATACTGAACTATTGCTAAGCTTTACTTAACTATTGCTAATCATTACTTAGCCATTTCTAAGCATAGCTATTGCTAAGCATTACTTAACTAGTACTAAGCAAGGGCGTAGAAAGCGGGGGGGCTGGGGGGGGGGGTTGCGGTTGGGGGGCTAAGGGAGGGGGCTGGGGAGGGGCTTTATCCTTATTTATACCCACTTTAAATAATATAACTTTATAGGATATTGTCATATCATCTGATTTCTTCGATTATGTTGATAAAAAAGTTAATGTTATTTCGATGGAGACTTTATTACTTCTTAACACCATCATAATCATTTTAAGCAGATCGAAGCTGTATTAAACATAACATTTGCGTGCTACCGCAGATCCTGAGAGCGGGCAGCATAAAAAAAAATCCCAGGAGTGTTTAGGGAAATTTGCGTTTATTTCGTTGAAAATTAGATGTGATTAAGAAGGATTTTTAACTGATATCAATGCAAATTATAC
Source organism: Chiridota heheva (assembly GCA_020152595.1). Classification (NCBI taxonomy): domain Eukaryota; kingdom Metazoa; phylum Echinodermata; class Holothuroidea; order Apodida; family Chiridotidae; genus Chiridota; species Chiridota heheva. The sequence continues at coordinate 1,760,844 of JAIGNY010001856.1, forward strand.
TAAACACTCCTAGGTAAAGAAAAAAAATTACGCGTGCGGGCATCTGTGACCCTTAATGTGTTTGTACCGTTGTACGTACGTAACAAATTATACGTACCGTTCTACGTGCACGCATGTCTACTGCCGGCAAGTCTCTTAAGAGTTCAAAAAGAGGATAACAAGAATGTCACTTGTTCATTCTTCTTTAAAAAAAAAGGGAGAAAAAATGCCCAAAGCGGCAAACATGCCCAAGAAACCATGCCAAAAACGAGGCTTCTGGGTGGGGATGGGGGTCGAGGTCCTTGGAGAAATAAAGCTTCAGCCCCCCAAGAAAAAAATTGTTCCTACGCCACTGGTACTAAGCATTACTCAGCTATTGCTAAACATTACTTAAAAATTGCCTAGCTGTCACTGGGCATTACTTAAGTTTTACTCAATTGTGTACTCAAAAGGTGGTCCACTTTTTAACACAAGTTTAGCATACTTTGTACTTGATAGCTTATCACGGATTTCTTGCCACTTTTCTTGTGGAAAGCCACTGATTTCTTACATAACTAGATCAAAGCAATGAGCTGACTAGCCGTGTAATAAAGCAACCCACTCAGTAAGTTCACAAACATCAGTAACAACCGAATTCCATTTTTGAGTTAACACCCATTGCGAGTGCTGAAGATGTCTACCTGAAAAAGCTATTTTTGATAATGCTCTCCTCTTTTTCACAAGGTTAAGGTCATTTTCTGCAGGGTAGAGCTTGTTATGATTTCAAGATTTTTTTTTGCAATTTATCACCAGAGGGGTCTCCAAAAAAGACATTGCAGTCGTCAGAAAGGGACTCGCATTGTAAATATGTTTGATTGTAAGACCAGGTGGGGAATATTATGAAAAATCTTGCAAATACGTCAGAATAGCTGGTTTTTAAGAGGTCCAACACATACTGTATCTTTCTTACCGCATATAATAGCAGGGTGAGGATCTGTGGCCAAGTCCATTTTCGGTTTGGATGCGATATCGGTCATGATGGCGTTTGTGTGTGTGGGGGTGTGTGGGTGAGGGTGTGTGTGTGTGTGTGTGAGGGTGAAGGGGGGGGGGGGAGGGGGAGGGGGTACTTTCCCAAGTCATATGCAAAAGTCCGCCTCTGTTTGTAGACAATAAAGTGGCCTGGAAGGGCACTTTATTTTTAGAAAAAGGCTTTTTTTCCAATGGGACTACATTCCCCCGTACTAAGGATGGCAAAAATCGTCATTTTCCTACTATTGGGTCAGTAACTAAGGGGAATTTCTGAGATTATATGATATCAACAAATTAATTTAGCAATAATCACGGGAGGTTGTAAGGTGCATACACGGCAACTAATTCTTGTAAGCGTGTGTGTGTGCACTTACACTGAGGTATATGGGGATATATTGCTGCTACCAACTTTCCAGGCTACCGTATAATATATGGCAAAACCGAAGTAATGAACGTGGGCAGCGGACCGATTGGTTTAATCCTTAAAATGGGCTTTCAGACAAAAGATTTAGAGAAATGGGAAAAGAAAGAACAGTTAAAGGTGAACTAGACCCATATTTCAGTGTGTTTTTTTTTGTGAATTTTCAAATCTCCATTTACCTGTTTTACCTCTCTAAGTGAATAAATTGTATTGATTATGAATCTCAGAAAACTTTATCTCGTATAAATATTTGTGTTAGAGAAGTTTTGAGGCTCTCTAAAAGGATCGAAAAACATTTGTGAGTCTGTGGAAAATTATGACCTCATTTTTCGGTGTAGTGCCCCTTTAATATAATTGAACGAAATTATATGAGGTCACGATGCAGATGTCAAATGTCAATAAATGCAGGAAAGACGCGGGGAAATTTGGAATATTTGTTATTCTGGATTTAATCAATGCACTTCGAAGACGTCTAAAGCTTGCTGTCTATTAGGCGGGAAAATCAACCTCTACGGAAAAGGTAATTAATGCTTAAATAATTTGTTATTATATCATAATCTAAGAAAGAATGAGTTACCATGTTTAATCATTGTGACTTACATGTGCTTTCCCTGGAATATGCCTAAAAAAAGTGAAAAACAAGTGATTTTTTTATATTTTATTATAATTCTGAGTATTAGGCCTAATTTAGGTTTATTGACAAATATCTTTGATTGTACTAATACAGCCTTTGATTCCCCTCGGTTGCAGAGCTTTTGTTTTCCCTAACTGTTTCTATAAATTACCCATATTCTCCATCAAGCTATTTAACACTGATTCTAACCCTTTTTCCATTTTTTTAGAAACGTTTTGCTGTCTGTTAGGTGGGACAATGTCAATGAATGCAGCAAAGTGAGTTTAAAAAGCAAGAAGACGCACGAAATTTTGATCATTTGTTATTCCGGATTTGTTCATGGCACCATCACAGACAGCTTATCTGCATGCAGTCAGGCTGGGGCAATGTCAAGACATGCAGGAAATTAATTTTATATAGCAAAGGACGCGAGAAATTTTGAATATTTTTTTTTAATTTGGATGATCATGGTTCTTCAGAGACAGTCTGCAAGGGCAACCAGGCTGGGAAAATCAACCTCTTTTGGAGAGGTAATGCCTTCTTCTTTCTTTTTTATATATATATACATATAATAGCATGATCTAAGAAATAATGATTTATTATGTTTATCAATGGTTTTTATAAAGAAACTTCAAAAATATGTAAGCCTTAGTGTTATTTTTTCAAAAACCATTGGATATGTTAGAAAAGTATACAGAATCTAGTACTATAATTTACAACCTGAAGAAAGTTTGAGCAAAAATATTTTTTTTCTCGAAATACTTGACAATTGTTGACAATGTGAGGAAGAGAGTGCCAACATTAATACAGCTCACTTATTACACCAGTCATTTTTAGCCTGACTAAATTCGAAGAATAGTAGAGCTATTCTACCGACCCCCTTCCCCAACCCCTCCTCTCCCCCTTCCCACCTCGCAATGCGTCGGCGTGGGTAAAGTTTTGGTTAAAGTTTTGGTTTGAGTTTGTATAACTTAAGTTATGAATGCTGCACATTCATGTGACTTGGCATATGGGTAGACGACATGGGTACTGATCAAATGAGCATGATTGGAGGGTTGTGTGTGCATACTAATTAGCTTATTTGCATAGCAATGAATATATTCTTCATGTTTTGGTTAGACGCTTTTTGTTAAAGTTTTCATAACTTATGAATGGTGTACATTTATGTGACTAGGCATAGGGTAGAGGACATGGGTTCTGTTCAAATGAGCATGATTGAGGGGTTGTGTGTGCATACTAATTAGCTTATTTGCATAACAATGCAAATATTTGTATCTATAATATCTCTTAAATTAAAGTGGAGGTGGGGATTTTGTTGACACAAATGATTATATATGTAAAGAGTATTGTCTGCACTTAATGATGAGGTGAAGTGTGCATATTGATTAGGTTATTGGTTCGCATGCGAAGCATTTATGCGAACCTATGTAATGGCGATAACGTCCGTCCGGCCGTACGGCCGTCCCGCTGTCTACAGATTTGTCCTGAGATTTCCTCAGAAATGTTAAAGATTTTTGAGAATTTCTCAGAATTTCCTTAAAATGTTTAAGATTTTCAGAGGTACTCAATATAGGATTAAAGACTAGTTCCTTAAAAAGTCTAAAATACATTTGATATTTTCTTAGAAGATAACTGTAAAATGATATAATTTTCCAATATTCTTCAGAGATCTTCAAGTCTCTCTTGTAGCACTTGAGATTTAAAATCCTTAAAATTCTTCAAAATATTTGGGCACCAAATACTTATATCAGGCATGATTTTTTAAACTCCACCTTTATCATTGTGCTCATTTGCATAAAGTTGCTACAGTATATGACCTGACCAGACTTTTTTATTTAGCATGCTTAGTCAGGGAGTGTGACACGATGTGATTGCATATTAACATAGGGAGGGATGCTATGTTGGACATGGATGGGGGCCACGAGGGACATATGATATAATATTTATCATGTTGTATACATTAAGGGCTATATCAGGCATAATTATTGACTCCACCTTTTTTTCTTATTTAACAACTCATTTGCATAAAAGTTATTATATGAACTGACACTTTAATACATAGTATGCTCAATCAGGGACTGATAGCTAGGATGAGACTTCTTATGGAGCTTATGGGACGTCATGTGAGACATAGGGTCGGATGACATGTGGGATGCCATGTGGGACATGGGGTGGGATACCATATGGGACATGGGGTGGGATGCCATGTGGAACAGGGTGGAATGCCACGTAGGATATGTGGTGGAATGCCATGCAGGACATAGGGTGGATTGCCATTGGGTGGAATGTCATGTGGGACATGGGATGATATGGGATGTCATGTGGGACATGGCGTCCCACCCCCATTTCATTAAGTCATTTGCATATAAGTTATTATATGAACTGACACTTTCATACATAGTATGCTCAATCAGTGACTGTGATAGCTAGGATGAGACTTCTTATGGAGCCTATGGGATGTCATGTGGGACATGGGGTGGGATATCATGTGGGACATGGGGTGGGATGCCATGTGGAACAGGGTAGAATGCCATGTGGGACATGGTGGGATGCCACGAGTAACACAGAGTGTGACAAAGGTTGTGATGCCATGTGTGACATAAGGTAGGATGCCATGTGTGACATAAGGTAGGATACCATGTGTGACATAAGGAAGGAGGCTATGTGGGACATAGGGTGGGAGGCCATGGGAACATGAAATGTGATGCCATGTGGTACATAAAGTAGGATGTCATTGGGACATTGGGAGGAATACCATGTGGAACATATGGTGGGATGCCATGTGGGACATCAGGTGGGAAACCACTGATGCAGGACACAGGGAGGGATGCCATGTGGGACATAGGGAGGGATGTCATGTGGTACATATGGTTGGGTTAATGTGGGACACACATGTAGGATGGGATCCATTCGGGTCATAGCATGGGATGCCATGTGGGACATATGGTGGAATGCCATGTGGGACATATGGTGGAATATGCCATGTGAGACACTGTGTGGTGGAATGCCATGTGGAAGATATGGTGGAATGCCCTGTGGGACATATGCTGGAATGCCATGTGGGACATGGGATGTCATGTGGGACATGGGGTGGGATGCCATGTGGGAGATATGGTGGAATGCCATGTGGGACATGGGGTGGGATGCCATGTGGGACATGGGGTGGGATGCCATGTGGGACATGGGGTGGGATGCCATGTGGGACATGGGGTGGGATGCCATGTGGGACATAGGATGCCATGTGGGACTTAAGTGTGAGATGCCATTTTTATAATTGGCCGGATCATATGATATGGGTGTCAATTTGCATGGGCATGCGAACCATGACGGTATTTACCGTTCTAGTTTGCGTAACAATAGACTCGTACAAAATGTTTAATATTCATGAGCGCATAACTTAAGTTATGAATGATGTACATTCATGTAACTTAGCACAGAGGTAGATGGCATGGGTACTGTTCAAATAAGCATGATTACATTAGTATGTTGTGTGTGCATACTAATTAACTTATTCGCATAATAATGAAAATATGTGTATCTATGATATATCTTAAATTAAAGTGGGAGTGGTGATTTTGTTTGCACAAATGATCATATATGTGAAGAGCATTGTCTACACTTAATAGTAAGATGCAATGTGCATGTTAGTTATATATTTGTCAATTTTTTTCAAAGTTTTGGTTAAAAGTTTTTGGTTAAAGTTCTCATAACTTATGTAATGAATGGTGTACATTCATGTAACTTGGCATAGGGGAACTGTTCAAGTGAGCATGATTAGGATTTGAGTGCATACTACTCAGCTTATTTGCATAACAATGAAAATATTTGTATCTGTGATAGCTCTTAAATTAAAGTGGATGTTGGAATTTTGTTTGCACAAATGATCATATACGTGAAGAGCATTGTCTACACTTAATGTTGAGGTGAAGTGCATATTAATTAGGTTATTTTGTATTTGTATCTGTGATATCTCTTAAATTATTATTATTATTATTATCTATTATGATTATCATTATCATTATCATTATCATTATCATTATCATTATCATTATCATTATCATTATCATTATCATTATCATTATTATTATTATTATTATTATTATTATTATTATTATTATTATTATTATTATTATTATTATTATTATTATTATTATCATTATCATTATCATTATCATTATCATTATCATTATCATTATCATTATCATTATCATTATCATTATTATTATTATCATTATCATTATCATTATCATCGTCATCGTCATCATTATCATTATCATTATCATCGTCATCGTCATCGTCATCGTCATCGTCATCGTCATCGTCATCGTCATCGTCATCGTCATCGTCATCGTCATCGTCATCGTCATCGTCATCGTATTATCGTATTCGTCGTCGTATTATTATCGTTATCGTTATTATTATTCATCGTCATCGTCATTATTATTCGTTGTCATTATTATTATTATTATTATTATTATTGTCATTATTACTATTATTATTACTATTATTATTATTATTATTATTATTATTATTATTATTATTATTATTATTATTATTATTATTATTATTATTATTACTATTACTATTACTATTATTATTATTATTATTATTATTATTATTATTATTATTAGTATTGTTATTATTAGTATTGTTATTAGTATTAGTATTATTAGTATTATTATTATTATTAGTAGTATTATTATTATTATTAGTATTACCTTTAATTATATCTGAAAATAAAGTGGGAGTGGAGATTTTGTTTTACACAAATGATCATATTTGTGAAGAGCATTGTCTACACTCAATGGTGAGGTATAGTGTGCGTATTAATTATGTTATTTGCATAACAATAGACTTGGGTTCAAAATATTTAACCTGAGATAATAACTTGCTATTTCGTTCAGTGGTAGAGGGCATTGGTACTGTTCAGTTGAGCATGATTGGGGGATTGGGTGCGGTGGGATGTTAATCAGGATGTGTTGGCATCTTAGACATGGTGGATTGGTATGTAGAACAGGGTGGGTTGGCATGTAGAACAGGGTGGATTGGCATGTAGAACAGGGTGGATTGGCATGTGGAACAGGATGGGTAGGCATGTGGAACAGGGTGGGTTGGCATGTGGAACAGGGTGGGTCGACATGTGGAACAGGGTGGCTTGGCATGTGGAACAGGGTGGGTCGACATATGGGACAGGGCGGAATGACATGTGGTGGGATGTCTTCTGGATTTCAGTTGTGATGGCACATGGGTTTTGCAAGTGGTGGAATGACATACAGTATCTGGTTTTCAGAAGTGATTGCATGGAGTATAGACGTGGAATGACATTTGGGACAGGTTGGGATGGAATGTGGGACAGTCTGGAATATGCAATATATATATATATATATATATATATATATATATATATATATATATATATATATATATATATATATATATATATATATATATATATATATATATATATATATATATATATATATATATATATATATATATATATATATATATATATATATATATATATATATATATATATATATATATATATATATATATATATATATATATATATATATATATATATATATATACATATATATATATTAGCCATGAGGGGATTTGTATCGTTTCTTATGTCTAGTTTGTCATACCTTAAGCAATACTGTTTCGCATAATTTTGCTTTAATGTTATTGTACATTTTTTATGCTGCTTGACTTTGCTTGACACACATATTTTCTTAAATTGGAAGTTGTATTACTATACAGGATGTAGTTCTGGGAATGTGTAGGGATTGGGGGAGGGTACAGGTTGAAAAGGGGATTGGATGGCATTCTTCCATTGACATTGACAAGTCAGGGCCTCTATTTTCTTTGTTACTCAATTGATAGAACTAAAAGAGGTGTTGTAGTTATAAAGACTGCTAGGTTTTACATGTTTTCTGGGTTATTTTAACTTTTTTGTCTCAAAATATCTTGGAATATTTTAGAATATCTTGAAATATTTTGAAGCTTGTAGTGCAAATGAAAATTTGAGTGCATCTTTCAAAGCTCAAGTAATTTGAAATCATCTGCCCCTGCTATCCTACTTTTGTATATACTTCCTTCTATAAGCCCATTTTCTACACTAACTTTAAATAGTCAAGCATACTGTCCTTCCGACAGTTCTAGTTTCTTTATATGAAAGAGGACTTTGAAGAAAAAAATGGTGAAAAAAGCATTTAAAAATCTTATAAGGAAATTTGTTAATTCAGAGTTTGGTATCATTTAGAAACGACTAAAATCAGACTTGCTGTGACATCACAGCCTCAGATTCCTCAAAGTCTTTATGTATTCTATCATATTTTGTCATGCGATTTTGTGTCCTAAAAACCATTGTATATGTAAGGAAAGTAGTAAAACAGAATCTTGAAAGGGTAACTATAATTTAACACCTAAACAAAGTTCGAGGAAAAATAATTCAAGTAGTAAAAAATTTCAATCAATTTTCTTTAAAACACATTAACAATTGTTGATAATGTGAGGATAAGGACCCCAACCTTCTATAAAAAGAAACTTTTAGTTTAATGACTGGGCTCCACAGCTGCAGGCCGTGCTGCAAATTCACAACAAAGAGATACCAGCACAAATGAACGTGGAACGAGCACGGACACACCCTCCATAGTAGACATACAACACCAGTCATTTCTACATAGATAAAACAGAGCCTTCAACTTAAATATCTCCTTAACCGAATAAGATACTGAAGTAGTTTCTTCACCACTTTATTTCTCTTTAATTCCTCTTTCATGTAAAATAAACTTGCTTGACCACTGAACTAATCCTTTAAAGTCCGGTCTATATACACACAGTAAAAGTATATGGGAAGAAGGGTGCATTATGGAAACATGCATCAAATTAAATGAATTTAAATTTAAAATCTTAAATTCTAAAAAGTGAGCCCTTCGAAATACTCCCTGACTGTTTCTGTGCCTCTACCTGCCCACAAAAAAACAAGTATTGATTAAAGATCTATGGACAGGTGTCATATAACAATAACATCAACCATGAAAATAGCTAACTTTAAAAAGTAATATATTGGGTTAAAAGAGTGACCATTTTACTGCTGCATTTCAAATTTTCAGGCCTTATTATAATAAGTTATCTTATTCGGCTCCACTGCCCCTCTCTGCCCCACTTGCAACATCGATCTCTCCATCAACATATATTCTTAACCTGTCCCCTCTACCAGAACTCCAGATCTCTTCTCTCCTCAATCTCGGACCAATTCGAAAACAATTCTTCCTCAAACATCATCAACTTCCTCCGCAACAACAACCTCTTCCACCACATATAATCTCCCCCCTCCCCTTCTACACCTAACCTTATACACCCCTTTCTTTTCACCTAATTTGTTCTCCCATATTCAGCTTTTCCCTTTTATCTCCCTTACAAACCTTCCATCTCCTCACTATCCTTACTCTTACACCATTATTTATTTACACCCTCTTGGCACATTTGACTCTGACTGTGGCGGTGCCGGTAAACATCAACAAACCAAACCAAACCTTATAATAAATTATGCAAACTTATAGAAATTAAGTTTAAGTTAAGTTTAAGTTTATTACACTTATATGGCGCATTATCTAAATAACTTATTCTAATGCGCCTTACAAAATATCATATAAAGAAAATAAATACAAATGTGTAAATAAGATAAGCATGAAATATAAAGAAAACAAAGAACAAGAAAATTATGAAGAGGACAAACACAATTAAATAAGTGAGTCTTAAGGTATGGAATTGTTTAAGGGATGGAGCAGATTTGATTGAAAGAGGTAAGTCATTCCAAAGTTTTGGGCCAAATATTTGCAAAAAGACATAGTATCAAGTTAACCTATTGTTTTTTAATCCTTTAACAACGTTTTAAATCTCCATCATACCTTTATTAAAATTTAGCAGGAGAAAATACTCTTGATTTTCAGTGACTGGCATTTTGGAGAGAAGGCATAACTTAAAAGATATTCAGCTGTCTTATATACATCAAAACTTTTGCATATATTTTAATTATATTTAATTTTTGCATATTTTTTAATTAGCCATGTATCGGAAACTACGGGTGCTTTTGACATTAATCAAAATACATTCTGTTCTGCATTTAAGGATCTTTATGGTGAATACAACATCTCCATCTGTTCATATACACATCTAAATCAGGTATTTGTTCTATAACACATGCTAAGATCCAACATGCTATTATTCATAGCTTTTATCATTAGTATTTTTGCTGTTGAAAATCTTCATAGGTTCTTTAATATGGAATGTAGAATGCAATGACATGTCGGTCATCAGGTCATAGATGGCGGGATGGCATGTGGATCACAGGTGGGGTGGCATGCGGATCATAGGTGGGATGGCATGTGTATCATAGGTGGGGTGGCATGTGGATCATAGGTGGGATGGCACGTGGGTCATAGGTGGGGTGGCTTATGGGTCATTGGTGGAATGGCATATGGGACGTAGCTGAGATGGCATGTGGATAATAGGCGGAATGGCATATGGGGCGTAGCTGAGATGACTCGTGGGTCATAGATAGGATGGTATGTGCGTCATAGATGTGATGGCATATGGATACAGTTCGGCGGGAGGGGGCGGGGGGGCGAAATTAGACACAGGGTGGGTTTGTGTATAAAAAAATTAGGTGAGATAAAATGTGGGACATAGTGTAGAATGGCATATGGTACATATAATGTGATGGCACAGATGCTACGTCACATTAGACACGTGATGGGAGGGAGAGTTGGGTGACCTATATGGTTCATAAGATGGAATGGCATATGGGGCATAGTAGGGTGGGACGTCATATGGGAATTAATTGGGATGAAAGGTAAGGACGTCATATGGGAATTGATTGGGATGAAAGGTAAAGAATGGGATTGCGTATAATGGAATATCATATGAGACATCGCGTGAGTTGGTATATGGGACGAAGTGGGATGGCATATGTGAGATGGTGGATATAATGGCGAACATGTAGAAAACAGGGTGGGTTCTGAGGCACACACACCATGAGATGGAATGCGAGGCACAGTATTGTATGGCATGGGAAATGGATGAGAAATGGATGAGATGGAATGAGATGGGCACAGTATTGTATGAAATGGATGGGATGGAATAGACACAGTATTGGGCATAATGGATGTGAGGCACAGTATTGGTTGATGCACAGTGTTGCATATGGGAAATTTGAATGCGAGGCACAGTATTGTATGGCATATGGGGCATAATGTGGGTTGGGTGTTGCATAGATTTGAATCACGTATACGCGCATAGGGAGCGACGACATGTGTCACGTATGGTGGCTTTGTCGATGATGAATGTGAAATGGGATGAGATGGGAAATAGGAAATAATAAAAGTGGGGGGGTGCATGATAATGGATAGAGGGTTGGATTGCTACACGAAAAATGGTCGAGTATAACGTGGGACGGGATGGGATAGTATGGTGGGTGAAATAGCGAACGTATATAAGACATAAAGTTTGCTGTCATATGGGACATAATTTGGTGTGGCGTATGGGACAAGGGTGGTACGACTTATGGCGCATAGCCTGATAGCATGGAATAGCATATGAGGCATAAGGTGAGATGGATGGCTTATAGTACATAGGTTGAAATGCCATGTGAAGCATACTGGCATGTGGAACATGTATGTTGAGCATAAATGGTAGATAGAAAATATTGGATAGAGGATGGGATTGATTAAAAGAGAAAGGGTGGGATATCATGTGGAACATGAGGTGGGTTGGCATAAGAGACGTAGGGTGGCATGAAGGGGATAATGCGCGTACGACATGGATGGCATATGGTACATAACTTAAAATGTCACATGGAGCATGTAGGTCGTATGCTGCGATGGAAAATATTGGATCGAGGGTGGAATTGATTATACGACATAGGGTGGTATATCATATGGGACATATAGCGTGGAATGTTATATGGGACAAGGGCGAAATGTCACATTGTGGAATGTCATTTGGAACAGAGTATATGTATATGATAATGAGTTTGGCGTGCACTTATGCGACATAGTGTAGGTTGTCATATGGGACATGTGTTGGGATAAGACTTATGGTGAAATGGCATATGGGACATAGGAGTGTGTTGTCATATGGGACATAGGGTGAATTAGGGGCATATGGTGGGGATGGTATGCGGGACATAAAGTAGAATGGTATGTGAGACAAAAGGGTGGGATGGAACATACTGGATAAAGGTGGGATTGCGTATAAGAAAGAGTTAGATACCATTTTGGACATGGGATAGGGTGGCATGTGTAGTATATTTATATATATATATATATATATATATATATATATATATATATATATATATATATATATATATATATATATATATATATATATATATATATATATATATATATATATATATATTTATATATATATATATATATATATATATATATATATATATATATATATATATATATATATATATATATATATATATATATATATATATATATATATATATATATATATATATATATATATATATATATATATATATATATATATATATATATATATATATAATATATATATATATATATATATATATATATATATATATATATATATATATATATATATATATATATATATATATATATATATATATATATATATATATATATATATATGTATATATATATATATATATATATATATATATATATATATATATAGATGTATATATATATATATATATATAGACGTATATATATATATATATATATATATATATATATATATATATATATATATATATATATATATATCAAATATATATATATATATCAATATATATATATATATATATATATATATATATATATTATATATATATATATTTATAAATTATATATATATATATATATATATATATATATATATATATATTTATAAATATATATATATATATATATGTATATATATATATATATATATATATATATATATATATATATATATATATATATATATATATATATATATATATATATATATATATATATATATATATTAATATATATATATATATATATATATATATATATATATTTATATATATATTATATATATATATATATATATATATATATATATATATATATATATATATATATATATATATATATATATATATATATATATATATATATATATATATATATATATATATATATATATATATATATATATGGCGTACAAAAAAAGGGATGGAGTTGTTTGAAAGCGTAACACTGGATAGTATATGGGCATAAGATGAGATAAAGAGCTTGATGGTACATAGTTGGAATGGCATGTGGGGCATAGGGTGCGATGGAATGTGTGACATAGGGATGACATAGTGTTTGGGACATATGAATGGAAGGTATTGCATAAGGGTGATATTGTGTATAAAAAAATAGGTCTAGTTTGAAATATTATATGTGATATTGGGTGGATCGACATATGGAATTAGGTGATATGCATAGGATAGTGGGTTTGGCATATGCAACATACAGTGGTATGTAATATGGGACATAGTTTGGGATGGAACATATGATGAGATAGTATATGGGAAATAGAATGGGATGACATTTATGACATGGTGGGATGGTACGTGGAACATAGGGAACAAAGTGGGATGACAGTGTGAGATGGTGGATATCGCGTACATGTATTATAATACAGAGAGTGGTTGTAATATGAGTCATGGGTGGAATGGCATATGGGACATGGATGGGCGGGTATATGAGGCATAATATTGTATAGTAAATACATATATTGTAATACAATATTGTAGGTTGTACGGTGGGACATACCGGGTCGGATGTCGTATGGTACATAGGTTTTAGTGACGTATGGGGCATAGGGTGCGATGACACGGGTGACGTATTGTGGCTGCATCGATGGTGTATGCGACATGGGCTAAAATATCAAATGGGAAATAGGGTGGGATGGAAGATATTGGACACGTATGGGATTGCCTACAAATAATAAGATATAGGCAGGATATCATAGGACCAGGGATCTAAATTGCAGGTCCCTGAGAGGACATAGGATGAATAGGCATATGGGACAGGGCGGGATGGAATAGTGGGTGTGATGGCGGACATGTCTAAAACAGAATAACCATATGGACATAGGATGGCTTATGGCATAAGGTGGGATCGAGGTTCGGATTATATATGGGACATAGGGTGGGATATCATATGGGTAGGGATGCTATTTGGTATGGAGGTTGGGATGGCATAGCTTATCTCTTATACTCTCTCTTATGCTGAGTTTATGTTAAGGTATGAACAGGTGTAATTTTTATATTTACCAACAGATCTTGAAAAACCTTGAATTTTAAAATTTGATTTTTTTTAATAAATGCAAAGTTGTTGTTTCAATTACTGTTTATTGTAGCCAGATTCTCCCATTCAAAATATTTAAGCGAAGGACCGAAAAGGGATCATCAAAATGTACAAAAACTTTAAAATGCAATTAGGAAATCTTTAACATTCCATATCTCCTGAATGGAATATAATATCAACTTGATTTTTGTACCAAATTGGATCTAAAAGAATGCTTTTTCAAATACAATTTTACAAAAAACCATGGGAATGTTCCTTTAGGTTGCGACTTGAGGTTGCGACTTGAGGTTGCAACTTGAGGTTGCGACTGAAGGTTGCGACTGGATGTTGCGACTTGAGGTTGCAACTTGAGCTTGCGACTTGAGCTTGTAACTGGAGCTTGCGACTGTAGGTTGCGACTGTAGGTTGCGACTGAAGGTTGCGACTGGATGTTGCGACTTGAGGTTGCAACTTGAGGTTGCGACTTGATGTTGCGACTTGAGGTTGCGAGACTTGAGGTTGCGACTGAAGGTTGCGACTGGATGTTGCGACTGGAGCTTGCGACTGGAGGTTGCGACTGGAGCTTGCGACTGTAGCTGGCGACTGGAGCTGGCGACTGGAGCTGGCGACTGGAGCTGGCAACTAGGGCTGGCGACTGAAGCTTGCGACCGGGAACTGCGACTTGAGTTTGCGACTTGAGCTTGCGACTTGAGCTTGTGACTGGAGCTTGCGACTGTAGGTTGCGACTGTAGGTTGCGACTTGAGGTTGCGACTTAAGGATGCGACTTAAGCTTGCGACTTGAGGTTGCGACTGGAGGTTGCGACTGGAGGTTGCGACTGGAGGTTGCGACTGGAGGTTGCGACTGGAGGTTGCGACTGGAGCTTGCGAGCTGGCGACCGGAGCTGGCGACCGGAGCTGGCGACCGGAGCCGGCGACCGGAGCCGGCGACCGGAGCCGGCGACCGGAGCCGGCGACCGGAGCCGGCGACCGGAGCCGGCGACCGGAGGTTG
This sequence comes from Chiridota heheva, assembly GCA_020152595.1. NCBI lineage: Eukaryota > Metazoa > Echinodermata > Holothuroidea > Apodida > Chiridotidae > Chiridota > Chiridota heheva. The sequence continues at coordinate 1,776,262 of JAIGNY010001856.1, forward strand.
CGACTGGAGGTTGCGACCGAAGGTTGCAACTGGAGCTGGCGACTGGAGCTGGCGACTGGAGCTGGCGACTGGAGCTGGCGACTGGAGCTGGCGACTGGAGCTGGCGACTGGAGGTTGCGACTGGAGGTTACCACTGGAGGTTGCGACTGGAGGTTGCGACTAAAGCTTGCGACCGGGGGCTGCGACAGGGGGCAGCGTCAGGGGGCTGCGACTGGAGGTTGCGACTGGAGGTTGCGACTGGAGGTTGCGACTGGAGGTTGCGACTGGAGGTTGAGACTGGAGGTTGCGATTAAAGCTTACGACCGGGGGCTGCGACAGGGGGCAGCGTCAGGGGGCTGCAACAGGGGGCTGCAACAGGGGGCTGGAGGATGCGACCGGAGCTGGCGGCCAGAGCTGGCGACCGGAGGTTGCGACCAGAGCTGGCGACTGGAGCTGGCGACTGGAGGTTGCGACTGGAGGTTGCGACTGGAGGTTGCGACTGGAGCTGGCGACTGGAGCTGGCGACTGGAGCTGGCAACCGGGGGCTGCGACCGGGAACTGCGACCAGGGGCTGTGACCGGGGGCTGAGCTGGCACCGGGGGCTGCGACCGGGGTTGCGACCGGGGCTGCGACCGGGGCTGCGACCGGGGGGCGACCAGGGGCTGCGACCGGGGCTGTGACCGGGGCTGCGACCGGGGCTGCGACCGGGGCTGCGACCGGGGCTGCGACCGGGAGCTGCGACCGGGGGCTGGAGGATGCGACCGAGCTGGCCAGAGCTGGCGCGACTGGAGCTGGCGAGCTGGCGACTGGAGGTGGCGACTGGAGGTTGCGACTGGCTGGCGACTGGAGCTGGCGCTGGCGACCGGGGCTGCGACCGACCGGGGCTGGCGGGGCTGAGCCGGGGGCGACCGGGGCTGCGACCGGGGGTTGCGACCAGAGCTGGCGACTGGAGCTGGCGACCGGAGCTGGCGACCGGAGCTGGCGACCGGAGCTGGCGACCGGAGCTGGCGACCGGAGCTGGCGACCGGAGCTGGCGACCGGAGCTGGCGACCGGAGCTGGCGACCGGAGCTGGCGACCGGATGTGGCGACCGGAGCTGGCGACCGGAGCTGGCGACCGGAGCTGGCAACTGGCTGTGACCAGGGGCTGCGACCGGGGGCTGCGACCGAGGGCTGCGACCGGGGGCTGCCACCTGGGGCTGCGACCGGGGGCTGCGACCGGGGGCTGCGACCGGGGGCTGCGACCAGGGGCTGCGACCGGAGGCTGCTACCGGAGGCTGCGATCGGGGGCTGCGACCGGGGGCTGCGACCGGGGCTGCGACCGGGAGCTGCGACCGGCTGCGACCGGGGCTGTGACCGGGGAGCGATCGGGGGCTGCGACCGGGGCTGCGACCGGGGCTGTGACCGGGGGCTGCGATCGGGGGCTGCGACCAGGGCTGCGACCGGGGCTGCAACCGGAGGCTGCGATCGGGACTGTGACCGGGGCCTGGGACCGGGGGCTGCGACCGGGGGCTGCGACCGGGGGCTGCGACCGGAGCTGGCGACCGGAGGTTGCGACCGGGGCTGCGACCGGAGCTGGCGATTGGAGCTGGCGACCGGAGCTGGCGACCGGAGGTTGCGACCGGAGCTGGCGGCCGGAGCTGGCGAGCTGGCGGCCGGAGCTGGCGATCGGAGCTGGCGACCGGAGCTGGCGATCGGAGGTGGCGACCGGAGGTTGCGACTGCAGGTTGCGACTAAAGCTTGCGGACGGGGGCTGCGACAGGGGGCAGCATCAGGGGGCTGCGACAGCGGGCTGCGACAGGGGGCTGGAGGTTGCGACTGGAGGTTGCGACCGGAGGTTGCGACCGGAGGATGCGACCGGAGGCTGCGACCGGGGGCTGCGACCGGGGGCTGCGACCGGGGCTGCGATCTTGGGCTGCGACCGGGGGCTGCGACCTTGGGCTGCGACCGGGGGCTGCGACCGGGGGCTGCTACCGGGGGCTGCGACCGGGGGGCTGCCACCGGGGGCTGCCACCGGGGGCTGCGACCCGATGCTGCGACCGGGGGCTGCGACCGGGGGCTGCGACCGGGGCTGCTACCGGGGGCTGCCACCGGGGGCTGCCACCGGGGGCTGCGACCCGATGCTGCGACCGGGGGCTGCGACCGGGGATTGCGACCGAAGCTGGCGACCGGAGCTGGCGACCGGAGCTGGCGACCGGAGCTGGCGACCGGAGCTGGCGACCGGAGCTGGCGACCGGAGCTGGCGACCGGAGCTGGCGACCGGTGCTGGCGACCGGAGCTGGCGACCGGAGCTGGCGACCGGAGCTGGCGACCGGAGCTGGCGACCGGAGCTGGCGACCGGAGCTGGCGACCGGAGCTGGCGATCGGAGCTGGCGACCGGAGGTTGTGACCGGAGGTTGCAACCGGAGCTGGCGACCGGAGCTGGCGACCTGAGCTGGCGACCGGAGCTGGCGATCGGAGGTTGGGACAGGGGGGCTGCGACCGGGGGCTGCGACCAGGGTGATGGGTGTGGGAGCGTGTAAGAGCACATTTGGGGCCCGTTGGAGTGGCGCGTAAGCCCATGGGAGCGGCGCGTGGGGCACGTGAGGGCAGCGCGTTGGGCCTGTGGAGCAGGCGTTAAGGCCGTGAAGAGCGCGTGGCACCCGTGGCGCTTGCGACTTGAGGTTGCGACTACAGGTTGGGACCGGGGGTTGCAACCAAAGGTTGCGACCTTGGGTTGCGACCGGGGATTGCGACCAGGTGTTGTGTGTGGGAGCGTGTAATGGGACCTGTGGGACCCCCGTGGGACCCATGATGGCAGCGCGTGGGGCCTGTGGGAGCGGCGCGTGGGGCCTGTGAGGGCAGCGCTTGGGGCCCGTGGAGCCCGCGTTAAGGCTGTAAAATGCGCTTGGCACCCGTGGAGCGCGCGTATGGCTGTGGGAGTGGGGCTCGTGGGAGTGGGGCTCGTGGGAAACGCGCGTGGGCCCGTGGAGCGGTGCATGGGGCCCTGGATGCGGCGCGTGAGACCCGTGGAAGCGAAGCATGGAGGCCATGGGAGGGGAGCGTGGGGCCCGTGGGAGCGGCACATGGGGCCTGTGAAGTGGAGCGTGGGGCCCGTGAAGTGCACGTAGGGCCTGTAGGAGCGGCGCATTGGGCACGTGGGAGCGGCGCATGGGGGCCCGTAGGAGCGGCGTGTGGGGCCCGTTAAAGCGGCGCATGGGGGCCGTGGGAGCGGTGCGTGGTGTCTGTGGGGGCAGTGCGTAAGGCCCGTGGAGTGCGCTTGGGCCGCGTGGGAGCAGCGTGTGGGAGCAGCGCGTGGGAGCTGCCGTGGGAGCAACGCGTAGGACCAGTGAGAGCGGCGCGTGAAGCCCATAGAGCTGTGCGTGGGCCCATGGGAGAGGCGCGTGGGGCCAGTGGAGCGCGCTGAACCTGTGAATCGCGGATGAGGCCTGTGGAGCGTGTGGAACCTATGAAGTGTGTAGGGCCTGTGGAGCGCACGTGGGGCCTTTGGAGCGTACGTGGGGCCTGTAAAGTGAGCGTAGGGCCTGTAAAGTGTGTGGGGCCTGTGGAGCGCGCGTGGGGCCTGTGGAGCTGCGTGGGGTTTGTGGAGCTTGCGTGGGCCTGTAGAGCGCGTACGGTCTGTATAGCGCGCGTGGGGCCTCTGAGCGCGCGTGGGGCCTGTGCAGCTCGCGTAAAGCGTGTGCAGTGCGCCTAGAGTGCATGCAGCACCCGTAGAGTGTGTGCAGCGCGCGTAGTGTTTGCAGCTTGCGTAGAGTGTGTGCAGTGCGCGTAGATTTTTTGCAGTGCGCTTAGGGTGTGAATATCGCGTATGGTTTAGGTAAGCGCGTGTATAATCTCGGGGAGCACGCGAGAGGTTCAGAAAGCGAGCGTAGGGACCGAGGAGCACGCGTAAAGTGCAGAGAGCACTCGTAGCGTAATAGGGAGCGCGCAGGGTAAAGGGTCTAGGAAGCTTGCGTAGGGTGTGAAGCGCGCGCGGTCTAAGAGAGCGCGCGCAGGTTCGAATAGAGCACGCGAAGGATCAGGGGAGCGTGCATAGTGCCAAGGGAAGCGCGTGGGGCCTGTGCAGCGCGCGTGTGGCCTGTGCAGCACACGTGGGGCCTGTGCAGCGCGCGTGGGGCCTGTGCAGCACGCGTGGGGCCTTTGCAGCGCGCGTGGGGCTTGTGCAGCGCGCAAGAGGCCTGTGCAGCGCGCTCAGATACTTTGCAGCGCGCGGTGAGTAAATGCAGCGCGTGTAGAGTCTTTACAGCGCGCGTAGAGTCTTTACATTGCGTGCATTGTCTTGAGGGGCGCGTGTATGCTCCAGAGAAGCGCACATGGTCGAGGAGCGCGCGAAGAGTTCAGGAAGGCGCGCGGGGTCTGATTAGCGCGCTTAGGGTCGGGGGAGCGCGCATAGGGTCTATGGGGGCGCTCGTAAGCCCAGGGGGCGCTCGTAGGGTCGGGAAGGCAGGGTTAAGGAAAGCACGCGCAAGGTCCAGAGAGCGCGCGTGGGTTTAAGGAGCGTGCGCATAGGATTTGGGGGAGCGTGCATGGTGTCAAGGAGAACACGCATAAAGTTAAGGCAAGCGCGCGTAGGCTCGGGAGCGCGCGTATAATAGGTGGGTGCCTACGTAAGGTATGGGGAAGCGTGTGTGGGGTCTGGGGCGCTCGTAGGGTCTGGGGGAGCGCGCAGGATCAAGGGGAGCGTATGCAGGGTCCAGGAAGCTTGGTAGAATCCGGGAGCGCGTGAGGTAGAGGGAGCACGCGTGATATAGAGGGAGCGCACGCAGGGTCAGGGGAGCGCGCATAGTGTCAAGGGGAGCGTGTGTAGGGTCTCCCAGGAAAGCGAATAGGGTCCAGGGAAGCGTGTAGGGTCCAGGAAAGCGCGTAGGGTCTATGGAAGCGCATAGGGTACAGGAAAGCGCGTAGGGTCCAGGGAAGCGCGAGGGTCCAGGGAAGCGCGTAGGGTCCAGGGAAGCATGTAGGTCTAGGGAAGCGCGTTGGAGGGCGCACATGGTCCAGTGTAGCTTGAAGCCACACAACGTAAAGCCACACGACTTCAAGCCCCGCAACTTCAGGCCACGCGACTTCAAGCCACACGACTTCAAGCCACATGACTTTAAGCCACACGACTTCAAGCCACACGACTTAAGCCACACGACTTTAAGCCACACGACTTCAAGCCACACGACTTCAAGCCACACGACTTAAAGTCACACGACTTTAGTCACACAACTTTAAAGTTGTAACTTTTTTGTTAACCAACCAAGCAACTCTTTATCTGTTTGCTTTTTAATTAAGGGAGCATTAAACCGAAATGTGGGGGCGCTCGTTGATGCAAATTTCACAGATATATTCTCCACAATAGATCGATACACTTCATGCCTCAATAGCCCACAGAAGTGAGGGCTAAGTTTACTTGAATATTCATATCAACCAGAAAATTGCTATTCCGTTGCGTAGTAGATAAGCATTTGATTAAAGGGAGGGGGGGGGGGGGGGTCTTTATTGGTCTAGTGCCTCTAAGTATGTCGCGAAAATGATGGGAAAGACTAATCTTGCTCAAACTTGATCGTGGGTATTGTGAATATATATTGAAATACGCCCATTAAAAAAATATTTACAAAAGAAAATTCCACAAATACATCACCAATTTGTATTTTAATGAAAGTGACAAATCTTTCATCAAAATTGGTTAAACATTGACAATTTGACTGCGTTTTTCAAACTCCTTAAAAGGCATCAATATGAAATTATACTTCCTTGGAGTTGTGCAGCAAATTATATTTGAGTCGTTGCCATCCCCCGCCCCCCTTTCCTCTCACACCATCGACGCTGCCACAATACGTCACCCATATCATCGCACCCTATGCCCAATACGTCACTGAAACCTATGTACCATTTGACATCCGACCCTTGAGTCTGTCCCACCATATGTTCCATATACCATACAATATTATGCCTCATATACCCTCCCATCCATATCTCATTTGCCATTCCACTCATGACTCATATTACAACCCACCCTCTGTATTATACATGCACGCAATCTATCCACCATACAACACATGTCATCCCACTTTGTCCCCTATGTTCCACGTGCCATCCCACACTATGTCCTACATGTCATCCCATTCTAATTCACATATGTCATCTTATCATATGTCCCATCCCAAACTATGTCCCATATGACATCCCACGCTATGTCGCATACGTAAATGCCAAACCCACTATCCCGTGCATATCACCTTATTTCATATGCCGACCAATTCCATATAAAATTTCAAGCTATTTCGTATACGCAATCTCACCCTTATGCAATACCTTTAATCCATATGTTAAAATCACTATGCCACCCCTACGTCTCACATTCCATTGCACCCTATGCCCCATATGTCATTCCAACTCTTCCAACTCTTTATCTCATCTTATGCCCATATACTATCCAATGTTATGCTCCCACGCAACCCATCCTTTATTTGTATGTCATCGTACCCTCTATACACATGTCGCACTATCCCACATCCAAACCCACCCAATGTCCCACATGGTATCTAACTCTTTTCTTATACGCATCCCACTTTCATCCAGTATGTTCTATTCCACCATTTGTCTCGCATGCCATCCAACCCTATGCCCTTAATGACAAACCACCCTATGTCCCGTATGACAACACACCCTATGTCCCATATGCCATTTCACCATATGTCCCATCCCAAACCATGTCCCACATGACGACCCATGCTATGTCGCATACGTGTGCGCCAAACCCAGTATCATGTACATGTCATCCTGCTCCATGTGACATTTCACCCTGTGTCCAATGTGACGTTTCACCCTTTGTCCCATATGGCATTCCACACTATATGTTCTATATGATATCCCACCTTATGTCGTATTTCCAATTCCATCTTCTTTATCCAATATTTTTCATCGCAACATACAACCCACATGCTCCATGTGACATTTTAACGTATGTACATTCATGTGGTACGTGCACTATCCCGTTTATACCACCATACGTCTCTTATGCCAACCTACCTCATGTTCCACATAATATCCCACCCTTTCTCTTTTAACCAATCCCATCCTCTATCCAATATTTTCTATCTACCATATATGCCCAACATACCATCGTGCCAGTATGCTTCACATGGCACCCACTATTCCATCCCACCCTGTCCCACGCTATACTCCACCATATTTCGTATGCGCAACCCAACCCTCTACCCATCATCATGCCACCCCACCTATGATCCACATGCCACCCAACATTATGATCCACATGTCATCCCACCTATGACCCACATGCACATTTTGAATTATAGCATGTCGGGATCTATATTTTAACATGTGTTATAGAACAAATACCTTATTCAACTGTATATGGACAGATGGAGATGTTATATTCACCACAAACTTCCTTAAATATTAAGCAGAACAGTGGCGTAGGAACCGGGACCAGGGGGCTAAATCACCCCCGCTCCCTTCAAATAATAAAGGTCTTACGAATTGATTTTGAATAATCAGATTCAAATTCCATGGCATTTTTTTCCAAAAATCTTTAATTTTCGAGAAACCTCCTTCAATTTTTGAAACGTTTTCTTCATTTTCGATAATTTATTTAATATTTTCGGAAAATTTTCTTCAATGTTCCTTCATTTTCCTTCATTTTCGAAATATCTTCTTCATTGGGGGAAAATTTGGCTAAATTCTCGTGAAATTGAAATTTTATGAAAAAATCTCCTTCATGTTTGGGGAAATTATCTTGATTTTCGGGAAATTTCCTTCATGTTCAGGAATTTTTCATCATTGCTCCCAATTTTCGTGAAAATTGTATCAACTTATACGTGAGATGTTCTTCATTTTCAATAATTTTTCTTCATGTTTGGGAATTTGGCATCAATTCTGGTGCTTCAATTTTCGTGAAATTTCCTTCATTTTCGGGAAATTTGTCTTTCTATTTGGAATTTTTTTTTCATTTACGTGAAATTTTCTTCATTTTCGTGAAATTTGCTTCCTTTTTCGTGAAATATCCTCCATTTTCTGGAATTTTACCGATCACACCCCTCCCACTCCTTTACAAATAGTGATAAGGGACCCGTACATTTGTGTAGGTCTGATGGGACAAAAATCAAATCCATTCACCCCCTGTTAATTTCAATATCTACCTACGCCACTGCAGAATTGTCTTTAGATTATGTCAAAAGCACCCATAGTTTTGTTTTATATATATATATATATATATATATATATATATATATATATATATATATATATATATATATATATATATATATATATATATATATATATATATATATATATATATATATATATATATATATATATATAAACACTTTATATACACTAAATATCTCTTTTAAGTTATGCTTTTCTCTTAAATGTCAGTCACTGAAAATCAAGACTTTTTCTCCTGCTAAATTTGAATAAGGGGAGGGGGTATAATAGAGATTCAGAACGTTGTTGGAGAATTAGAAAACAATAAGTTAACTTGTTACTATGTCTCAATTTCTATAAAATTTGCGTAATTTATCATAAGGCCTGAAAATTTAAAATGCAGCAGTAAAATGGTCGCTTTTTTAACCGAATATGTTACTTTTGTTGTTGTTGCTATTTTCATGATTGATGTTGTTGAAATAGACACTGTCCATAGATCTTAAATCAATACTTGTTTTTTTGTGGGCAGGTAGAGGCCCACCGAAACAGTCGGGGAGAAAAAAAAGATATTGCCATTGTGTCTGATTTTGTGTTGAAATCATGCCATTTATGAATGATGACATAATCTGCCCTATGTGCTATTGAATATATAGATTTGTTTAGAATGATTCTCTTTAAATTTTGTTTTCCAACAAAAGCTTTGACATGAAGTTCTAAAGGCTTGACTTATTAATATCATATACAAATGAAAATTCATCAACTCATGCAAAGGAAAAATATTTCTTACAAGTTAGAAAATTTGTAATAGATAAAGAAATACATTAACATTCTAATTTGTACTGGGTGAATGACATCATTTATTAAAGGGTGTACGGACAAAATAAACGCTCTCATGTAAATTTTATATTGACAGATTTAATTTTTAATAATTTAGAAAATGTATGCTAATTTGTGTTGTACGATGTGAAATTTCTTCTGATGACTTATAATTATTATTTCTATAATATTAAAAGAAGAAAAAGCCAGACTTGATGTCTCCTTTTAGAAAGAAATTTATAGAATTACATAACAACTTATAGAATTACGTAATAATTTTGTGTCAATGTCACAAATTAACATGAAACTGCTATTTTCAAAATGATTCAAGAAGTGATTTGTTCAGATATGAATGTTCTTTATCAATCCATAAACATCATTTTAAGTGCCTGCCCTCCAATACGAACGTGGGTTATTCCTACTTAATACTGAGGACAAAATTATGCTGCCCGCCCAATCATACATCACACATCAACTTACAACAAATGAATTTAAGGTATATATATAAATATATATATATATATATATATATATATATATATGTATATATATATATATATATATATATATATATATATATATATATATATATATATATATATATATATATATATATATATATATATATATATATATATATATATATATATATATATATATATATATATATATATATATATATATATATATATATATGTATATATATATATATATATATATATATATATATATATATATATATATATATATATATATATATATATATATATATATATATATATATATATATATATATATATATATATATATATATATATATATATATATATATATATATATATATATATATATATATATATATATATATATATATATATATATATATATATATATATATATATATATATATATATATATATATATATATATATATATATATGGACAGGTAGCAAAAACATGAGCTTAAATGGTTCAATATATACAACAAATGAATTTAAGGTATATGGACAGGTAGCAAAAGATGAGCTTAAATTAAATGGTTCAATATATATATATATATATATATATATATATATATATATATATATATATATATATATATATATATATATATATATATATATATATATATATATATATATATATATATATATATATATATATATATTTATATATGTCAAACAGCAATAAGTCACATCAACAGAAGTCAAAAATTGACCATTTTACAGCACGCATGTTAAAACTTAAATATACCTAATCAGCTGATAAGCATAAATTGCGCGATACTTTGTGACCTCAGAATAAATAGGACAACTAGAAAATTCAAAACCTTGTGGACCAACTTTAAATAGGGGAGAGTTCCATTTTTCCGTGAGGGCGCTTATGGAATATATTGCAATGAAATCCATCCCATGCAGCCATGCAGGCTGCCAGGAGAATTAAAGGCTGTACAATTTAGAGTGTTTAATGATTTGTCAATAATTTAAAACTATATTGAAATGGTTTGTCAAACTTCTTTGATAACAAAATATGAATAAACATGGTAAATCATTATTTCTTAGAGTATGTGCTATAATAACAAATTCATTAGGGCTTAATTACCGTTTCTGAAGAGTTTGATTTTTCCCGGCCGCCTGCCTGACAGGCAACAAGCTCCAAGACGTCTCCGAAGTGCCATGGTCAAATCAAAGAGCTTCTACATGTAGAAGCTCTTTGGTCAAATTCAGAATAACAAATATTATACATTTCCCGCGCATTTACTTTTCGTTGACATTTGATGCAAACATCGTGACCCCACGTAATCTTATTCAATAAGTTAAAGGGACACTATACCGACAAGTGAGGACACAATTTTCCAGTCTCACAAATATTCAGCAAAACTGAGCTTTTTGGTCGTCGTGGAGAACCTTAAAACTGCTTTAACACCAATTTCATACGAAGTAGCTTTCTGAGATTCAGAATCAATATAAACAGATAATTATATCACTTTGGGAGATAACATATGTTTAATGAATATCTAAAAATTCACCAAAAAGACGCTCTGACATATGGGTCTTAGTCCACCTTTAATTGTTCTTTCTTTCCAATTTTCGTGCATCTTTTGTCAGAAAGCCCATTTTAAGGATTAAACGAATCGGTTCGCTGCCTACCTACCCACTATTGCATTGGCTTTACCCGGCGTAGTACGGTAGCCGGGAAGGTTATAACCTTGAATACATCCATCTCCATGTACCAGTCAGCGCACGCACGCTTACAAGAATTAGCTGCCATGCATGCACTTTACAACTTTCCGTAATCTGATCAAGGAATACTAAGAACAATTAATTCGAGATCTATGGACAGATTGACAAGTAGCTAAGAAATATATGCTATTGAAATTTGATCATTTTACAGCATTTTGAGTGTTTAGGCATTTTAAAAATAAATTATGCAAATATTTTCCCCAACCTGCCAACAGTGTTCCCCAACACTGCTTTTTAAAAACTTAATGTATTATGTTAAATCCCCTTGAATTATGACCAAATCCAATTGGTAGGGCCATGGATGCCATCAAAACAGGGCCAGGGACGAAACTAGAGAAGAGGGACATATTTTTCTTGCGCCTGTAGGTCATTTGCAATAGTAAGTTGAAAAAGCGGGTTTTTTACGCTTTATACGCAGCCTGTAAATAGCTCAGGCAGTCGACAGGACTGCTGGGAGAAACGGAAAAGCCTGACAGTTCGACATATTCATCTCACAAAAAGGATTTGGATGATAAAAACCAGGGCCGTTATTCCCGTGACGCGGGAAGAATCCCCCTCCTCCTTTACATACACCCATAATTGTTTTCAGTCCCAAACGGGGACATGCGTTTTGAATCATCCAATCGGGGACATCGTATGGACGTTATTTTTAACCGAGCTAGATGACATGAGATTAGGGCCGTAATTCTTATTTGAAAAAGGTGTGTGTGTGTGTGGGCCGGGGCGGAGGGGGGAAGGGGGCGGGGGCATGGCCTCTTATCCAAAAAATTGGGGGGGACAAATGGCAAAAATTTCCCCAAATGTACTGAATTTAACAAATTAAAAAAAAAAAGGTGGGGGACATGTCACCTCTGTCTCCTGGGAATTACGGCCCTGGGTGAGATTGATCACAATTTTACAACCCATTTGTATTAATGTATTATTTACTACTCATCGTGTTCTTTTTAACAGTTTAATGACATAAAATAGGAATGTACTCTATAGTATATACTAACTGCATCGTACACCCAAGTGTATGTGCTCCAACCAGGACCACTATACCACATAAAAGATACCAATCGGGGAAACAGGTAATGTGTTAGAGATTATTTGCCCAACTGGGGACAGTATGCGGTCTGAATCACATAACCGGGGACATATGTGCTAGAATTTCATACTCTGATAATACATCTAAAGACACATATTTTGAAACACAGCCTGCATAGAATCTACTAAAAAGGAACAGCAATAAAATGCGTAATATTTCAGGTGGTATATTGTTTCACCCATGGAGAGCACATATCTCGAAGAAAACCAACTAGAATGTTCCCGAATGGTAGGTTGTCCCCGATTGGAAAGTGTGTCATATGAAGTGTTTTTATTATATAAATGTCCCTGATAAAATATACGCATGCAGGCCTACCTTACCTAATATACGCTCCTCTGAACGATTGTAATAGGATAGGCCCGAGTCGATTTTGGATGACGTAGGTAAGAACTGCCGCTGTGCTTACTGACGTCATTGCGATTCGTTTTGAGACGAGACCGCCTGTTTAAGCTGTAATCTCAGGTTAATCAGTTTGCACGAAAGTCTATTGTTATGCAAAAACCCTCTAATTAATATGCACAAAACTCCTCACCATTACGTGTAGACAAGTGCTCTTCACATGTAGGCCTATGCTAATTTGTGTATGCGAAAAATCACATACACTTTAACTGCTTTAATTTAATAGATAACATATAGATACACATATTTTCATTTACAATTATGAGGATTAAACCCCAAGCACCCAGTGCGAACATGATAAATAAATCCCAAGCACCCAGTGCGCCCAATGATGATAAAGCCCCAAGCTTTAGGAGTGCCCACTGCCCAATGATGATTAAACCCCGAACACCCAAAGTACCCAAGAAAAATACATGTTATCTCAATGGACCATAGACATACACATTACCTCAAAGAAACAACCTAATGCACTTCACCTCACCTCGTCTCTTTAGGTCTCCCGGCCCACAAGGCTGCAGTGCACTCTCTCCACTGGACTCTGTTTTTTGCAACTTGTCTGGCTTCTGTCCGCGAGCTCCATCCCATCACTTTCCTCTTCTTCTCGACTGTCCTTCTCCAGGTCGTTCTAGGACGACCAACCTTCCTTCTCTCTGGTTTCCACGTCATAGCTGTCACACCGTGCTTAATAGTCTTCATGCGCATCACATGACCAATACACTTCCACCTTCTTCTTTTTACTTCAGTGCTGATTTTGTCATGTTTAGTGGTTCTCAGTATTTCATCGTTAGATATTACATATGGCCATCTGATCTTCAAAATTCCCCTGTAGCATTTGAACATGAGTTCCATATCTTATTTAACTTCATAAATGCTACTCTTGTTTTAAAGATTCTGTTTTTGATAGCTTTCTCGCTACCACCTTGTAAGCTTGCTGTTGCATTAAGGTATCTGAACTTGTTTACTTCATCTAGAGCCTAGCGCGCCCAATGAAAATTTAATCCCTAAAGCACCCAGTGCGAACATGAGGATTAAACCCCCAAGTACCCCGCGCGCCCAATGA
>JAIGNY010001856.1:1797500-1985000 GCA_020152595.1 Chiridota heheva
CATAAGATTACTCTTGTAAGTAGTATGCCAGAATCGCGCAGTGCCATTCGTTGCACTAACTAATAGACGTGCTTATAATCCACTGATTAAGATTATACTGTAAGTACTGCGGATGGTAATTTTTTCTTTAAAATAATATTTTGTAAATTAATTCATCTGGCCAGTTCATTTTAGCCAGTGTGTGTTTATATGCAAGTGTTTTACATTATCAGCGCGTGTTTTTATAACCAGCGGGTGCTAGCGCGTGTTTTAGAGTAGTGTTTATTGTGTGTGATGTAACATAACATAACATTACAAGATGACGGGTTAAGAAAGGTTAGTCACCCCCATAAAAAAGCCTAAACTAACACCACATCACCATCGCACCACAACTGGTTATCAAAGGCCGTGGACATTGACTTGGTTGTCGATGTTATGTCTGTCCGTACGTCGTACCTGTGTTCTCGTCCGGGTCGTATTAAGCGTTTCGTGATAGCATTCGTACTATCATAACCGAATACGCAGGCGACGACCCCGTTATTGTAATTGTGTGTTCAACTCTCTCTCTCTCTCCACCATCACCACAACAAAAAAAAAGATCCAAAAAAAAATAATCATAGACGCCCAGAATTAGTAAAGAACTTATCAATGTTGACTTTGAAATTGTGAACAGAATGGGAGCTAACTACTCACTCAGGCAAGCCATTCCACTCATTAACAAGTCTTTGCGAAAAGTTAAAACGCCGAATATCTATCCGTGAGAATTCTTTGGTCAACTTCAGACTGTTACCACGTGTCACATGAGGATTGGCTAAAACATGCAAGAAATTACAGTAAGTCACAGCATCACTACCAGATAGGAATTTAAGAACCTGAATCATATCGCCACGTCAGTACTCTTCTCAACTCAAGCGTGGTCAAACCAAGAATTCGCAACTTAGATTCATAAGAGAGATTCCTTACTTCGGGAATAAGTCTAATGGCTCTTCACAGAATTTGCTCGAAAATGAACTTGTCCTTCTCATAAAACGGACTCCAAACCTGAATAGCATACTCAAGGTGAGGCCTGACTAACTGCTTATACAAATTAAGAATAACCTCTCTACCAAGAAAACAAAAAAATTCTTTTAATCAAACCAAGCATCCTATTTGCCCTTACAGCTGCTAAAGCACACTGTTTAGAAGGTTTCAGATTGCTAGTAATGACAATACCTAGATCCCTTTCTTGATCAAAACAACCAACATTTGAACCATTCATGCAGTAATCGTGTTGCTCTGACCAAAATAAATAACTTTGCATTTATCAATATTGAATGACATCTGCCATGTTTGGGACCAAAAAAATAACTTATCCAGATCAGTTTGCAAAAGTCACGAATCCCTAGCATCATTAATCCTGTACAGCTTAGTGTCACCAGCAAATTTACAAATCCTGGAGCCAAGGGAAACATCAATATCATTTATGATGAAGATCAAGAAAAGAAGCGGACCGAATACAGAACCCTGACGAACACCACTTGTAACCTTCTTCCACGGAGATACTTTCACCACTAACATCAACTCTTTGTGACCTGTCAATTAACCAATAATTTATCCAACCGTGACTGGCACACTTTCCCTCAACACCAAGTGCTCTTTTTTTCATCATGAGCCTGCCTAATGGAACCTTATCAAATGCTTTTTGGAAATCTAAGTAGATAACATCCATATTATGATTAGAATCAACTAGTTTAGTAACATCATCAAGAAACTCCAATACATTAGAAACACAAGACCTCTTGGGAAAGAACCCACGCCGGGACAAACTCAACTAACCATTGACCAGTAAATGATCTAGTACAACATCCTTAACAATGGACTCCATGACCTTGCACACAACACTGGTAAGACTCACTGACCTATCGTTACAAGGCAAATTGTGGTCACCTTTTTAAAAATAGGAGTGACATCAGCAATTCTCCAATCACTAGGAACAACACCAACATCAAAGAACTTTGAAAAGATAATACTTAGGGGAACAGAAAGAATACCAGAACGCTCACGTAAGACAGCAGGATGTATACCATCTGGACGGGTGATTGATTTGAATTAAAACCCTTCAACTTCTTAGTCACAACATCAACTGAAAAGTCAACATTCTTAATGGATACTGGAGAGTGCACACTAAGATATTCCACAACATCATCAGCAGTGGACTCCTTAGTAAAAACAGACACAAAGTAAGTCATTCGAAACCTCAGCCATATCCTTACCACTATTGATAGCAACACAGTCATTATCCTGAAGGGGACCAACAACCTCCTTTTTTTTTTGCTTTGAGTGAACATAGGAATAAAACGACTTAGGATTAATCTTAAGCTCTTTGGACAAACGTTTTTCAAAAAGCACTTAAGTATCTCTTATCAAACCCTTTGTGAAGTTTTTATGATCCTGATACCTAGCAAGCTCTGCAGGACACCCACTGTGAACGCCACATCTTCATCTTTTCCCCCAACAATCGGCGAAACCTCCCGAGACATCCACACTTGCCAATTACGCCTGATGGAATAATGCTATTCGCCCTTCCAAACCTGTGACTGAGCTGTGTGAAGATCAGCTGCATATGTAAGAAGCTGTAGGCCTAGTCCACCGTTCAAATTTACAATGGACAGATTGCGACAAAACATGCATATTCACATCTTAAGTCACGTGACCAGCAAGACCGGATTGTAAACAGACAGGCCCGAACTGTGTCGAGTCTAGATCTAGGCCTAGTCTCAGTCTGATATACAGTCTGACAACAGACTGCAACTGCAAGTGCGGTGCCGAATTCAATAAACAGCGGCCCAGCTAAATTAGGGTGTACGGATAGGCCAAGCCTATATTAAAAATGTAACTTAATTTAATTGATCGATTTTTATCATTAAACCATTAAAATTTCAGACAAGAAATTACTTTTTTCTAGTAGTAGAATTAAACGCTTTTATTTTGACATTTTGATTAGTAAGCCTAGTTCGAAGATTTTTTTCGTTAGAAACAATCGTAAGTTAATTTGATAAATATTGAATTAGAATATGTCGGCCTCCTTTTTAGTCACTCTTGCGATGAGGCCCTATTCGTTTTAAATTTTGATACTATTTTTTCGATTTTTTGTTTTGTTTTTTGACAGCACAATCTTGAAGTTGAAGTAGATGGTCATCAGAGGAGAAAACACATTTGCCACAGGAATCTTGTAAGTATAACTTCAGTCTTAACGTTTTGCCTAGGTCAAACTCAAAGTCAGGCCTTATGCCTAACGTTAGGCTAGGCATATTAACGTTAGGCCTCACCATATACAAATCCACAGGGGCACTATCGTTATGGTCAATTCTCGAGGTCGGGAGTCGACGTAGGAGGAGAAACTTTATCGTTAAGTTACAGTCAATGGGATATGTTTTTGTAAATGAATCCTTGTGTCCATTGACGTAGCCGGGATTTTCATATTAGGGGTTAGGGGAAGATTGTATTCAACCAACAAGATATTTAGTAGTGTAGTTGTAGTGACACCGACGATGTCACTTTGAGCGCAAAGTACTCAATTTGTCGGCGTGGGGTCCAGGGGCTCACTTAATAAGGGCTCCTGGTGGGGTCCAGGGGCGAAGCCCCATAAGGGGTCCATGGGGCAAATCCCCCAGGAGCTCTCACAAAATTGACATTTCAAGGAAAAACAAGTATTTCGGGTGAGATCACGGGGTGAGAGTTTAAACAAACCTGTTACTTGTCAGGCATGTTTTTGGGCAATAGGGATTAAACTTTCAAGTTCTAGTGCCTGTGGTAGATTTAAGGTTATGTTTTTAAATGTTTGTAGCATTTAAAAAAAAGCATGATAAGCTTCTGGCTGAAGTTTTTATTAGTAAACCTGATTTAATTGGTATTACTAAGAGTTGGATTTATAGTAAAATTAGTGATTCAGAGGTACATATCTGACATTCCAGGTTACTCAGTTTTCAGGCAAAACAGATTAGATACTCAATGGTAGAGGAGGTGGTGTTCTATTGTTTGTAAAAGACAGTTATTATTGTATAGATAGGGCTGCTCAGTTTTCTTTTTGTTTTTCAAATTGCCTATGGTGTGAGCGTATTGTTGATGGCGATGTTGGTAGTTCAGTAGTTGTTGGTGTTGTGTATAGATCACCAAATTTTAGTCCTAAAACAATCAGAAATTGCTTGACTGCTTCAGGAAAGTTGCTTTTAGGAGGGTTATTGTTTTTGGGGACTTTAATTTTCCAGACATTGATTGCTATCTTTGTACTAGTGGTCCTCATGGTAAAGATTTTCTGGAAGCTGTATCTGACTGCTTTTTCACCCCCCAGCATGTGTTGTTTCCCACGCATGGTAGTGATTTTCTTGATTTGATTTTCAGTAGTGAAGAAAGTATGGTTAGAAATGTAAGAAGTAGCGGTGAGGTAGGGTGTAGTAGTCATGACCTTATTAGTTTTGATCTGTATTGTTTCACAAAAGCTTCTCCATCTAATAAAATGGGTTTAGATTTTAAGAATGCTGACTTTGCTGCACTTCAGAATAATTTGTCATTCGATTGGACTTCTTTGTTCAGTAACTTGGATTCTTCTAAAGCATGGGATGTTTTCCAAACTATAGTTTCAGAGGGTGGAAACAGGTTTGTCACATTAAAGAAAGTCTGTAGGCGTAATCGGCCAGTGTGGAAGCTTGGGAGGTTTTGCAGGCTGTTTGGAAAAAGAAAAAGTGGCATAGTTGTAAACACAGTGGGTGTCATATGGAGCTTGCTAGGTATAAGGAGCATGAAAAGTTCACAAAGGGTTTGATAAGAGATACTAAAGTGCTTTTGGAAAAGCGTTTGTCCAAAGAGGTTAAGATTAATCCTAAGTTATTTCATTCTTATGTTTGCTTAAAGCAAAAAACCAAGCAGGTTGTTGGTCCCCTTCAGGGTAAAGATGGTGTTATTATCAATAGTCTTAAGGATATGGCTGAAGTTTTGTGTCTGTGTTTACTAAGGAGTCCCCTGCTGATGATGTTGTGGATTATCTCAGTGTGCACTCTCCAGTATCCATTAAGAATGTTGATTTTTCACTTGATGTTGTGTCTAAAACGTTGAAGGGTTTGAACTCAATAAAGCACCCGGTCCAGATGGTATACATCCTGCTGTCTTACATGAGTGTTCTGGTGTTCTTTCCCTTCCACACAGTATTATCTTGTGAGTTGAACTAGTGTTGTGTGCAAGGTCATGGAGTCCATTGTTACGGTGGCTCTTGTACTAGATCATATACTGGTCAATGGTTTGTTGAATTTGTCCTAGCATGGGTTCTTACCTAAGAGGTCTTGTGTCTTGAAGATGTTACTAAACAAGTTGATTTTGGTCATAATGTGGATGCTATTTATTTAGGATTTCCAAAAAGCATTTAATAAGGTTTCATTGGGCAGGCTCATGATGAAAACAAGAGGGCTTGGTGTGGAGGGAAAGTGTGCTAGTTGGATAAATTCTTGGTTAATTAACAGGTCACAAAGAATTGTTGTTAATGGTGAAGTATCTCCATGGAAGAATATTACAAGTGGTGTTCCTCAGGGTTTTGTATTGGGTCCGCTTCTTTTCTTAATCATCATTAATGATATTGATGTTTTCCTTGGCTCCAGGATTTGTAAATTTGCTGGTGACACTAAGCTGTACAGGGTTCTTAATGATGCTAGGGATTCTTCACTTTTGCAAACTGATCTGGATAAGTTAGTTTCTTGGTCCCAAACATGGCAGATGTCATTCAATGTTGATGAATGCAAAGTTATTCATTTTGGTCAGAGCAACATGATTACTGCATGAATGGTTCAAATGTTGGTTGTGTTGCTCAAGAAAGGAATCTAGGTGTTGTCATTACTAGCAATCTGAAGCCCTCTGAATAGTGTGCTTTAGCAGCTGCAAGGGCAAATAAGATGCTTGGTTTGATTAGAAGAAATTTGTGTTTTCTTGGTAGAGAGGTTTTTCTTAATTTGTTCAAGCAGTTAGTCAGGCCTCCCCTTGAGTATACTATTTAGGCTTGAGTCCGTTTCACGAGAAGGATAAGTTCATTTTGGAGCAGGTTCAGTGAAGAGCCACTAGACTTATTCCCGCAGTAAGAAATTTCTCTTATGAATCTAGGTTGCAAATTCTTGGTTTGACCATGCTTCAGTTGAGAATAGTACGTGGCGATATGATTCAGATTTTTAAATTCCTATCTGGTAGTGATGCTTTGACTTCCTGTTATTTCTTGCATGTTTTAGATACTGTAATCCTCATGTGATACATGGTAAGAGTTTGAAGTTGACCAAAGAGTTCTCACGGATAGATATTTGGGTTTTAGCTTATCGCAAAGAGTTGTTAATGAGTGGAATGGTATGCCTGAGTGGGAAGTTAACTCCAATTCTGTTCACAATTTCAAAGTCAACATTGATACATTAAGTTCTTTACTAACTATGGGCGTCTTTGATATTTTTTTTTTGTGGTGGTGGTGGTGTTAGTTAGGGGCTTTTTATGGGGTGACTAACACTTCTTAGCCCGTAATCTTGTTATGTTATATTATGTCACAACGCATAGTAAGACGGTGTATTATACAAGTCAAAATTCATGTCAAAGAGAGCTATCTATAATACACCATATACAAAACACAAAATCATGAAAATGCATAATGTGGAAAAATAATGTTTTATTGTTTACGTTTGTACATGGTTAGGTTTATCGTTACTCTTTGAAAATTATGGATTGTCTAAAAGAGCGGTTTTCATTTATTTACTACAAACGTGTAAATGTTGTCAAATTTTTAAAATGAGCTTATTCTGTATCACGTGCCCCCCAACACTCAACTCCCCTCTCCCCCCTCTCCCTTTCTTGTCTTGAATCTAGGTTGCGAATTCTTGGTTTGACCACTCTTTGAGTTGAGAAGAGTACGTGGCGATATAATTCAGGTTTTGAAGTTCCTATCTGGTAGTGATGCTTTGACTTACTGTTATTTCTTGCATGTTTCAGCTAATCCTCATGTGACACGTGGTAACAGTTTGAAGTTGACCAAAGAGTTTTCACGAATAGATATTCAGCGTTTTAACTTTTCGCAAAGAGTTGTCAAAGTGTAGAATGGATTGCTTGAGTGGGTAGTTATCCCCAATTCTTGTTCACAATTTAAAAGTCAACATTGATAAGTTCTTAACTAACTCTGGGCGTCTTTTTTGTTTTTTTGTTGTTGTGTTGGTGGTGGTGTTAGTTATGGGGTGACTAACCTTACTTAGCCCATAATCTTCTTATGTTATGTTATGTTAGTTCATGTATTTAGATACAAAATTGCACAAATGTTTAATATATTATTAGCAAAGAACCTTTTTCTGAGAAAGTGCCCTTTTGAAATCTAAAAACATAATAAGCACCTGGAATGTCAAAGCTTGTAGAACCGACGGCACCAATCTGAACCGACTAATTAAAATCTGAACCAATGGATTAAAATATTGGAGGGTGGGGGGATTTATCCCCTTGCCCCCCCGTTGATTAAAATCCGAAACGATGGAATAAAATATTGGGGGGTGGGGGGTTTCCCCCTTTTTCTGAGAAAGTGCCCTTTTGAAATTTAAAAACATAATAAGTACCTGGAATGTCAAAGCTTGTTGAATCGACGGCACCAATCTGAACCGCCTGAGTAAAATCTGAGTCGATGGATTAAAATATTTGGGGTGGGGGGTTTCCCCCTTTGCACCCCCTCTCCCTTTCCGGCTACACCACTGCTTGTGTCGCCTGAGCCAGTCAGCGAAAATTAATGGTTACTCATACTGTATGTTCGAAACTATCCAAAGTTAGGGCCTAATGTTAATGTACAACATATTTGAAGAAAAATAAATTCTGTCGAATAAAGCTAGAAGACTGGTTGCTGCTAATAAACGAGCTAAACCAATAACCTGGAAAGAATACTATGATGCAAAGAAAAAGCTCAAGATGAATAAAGCAGCTGACTTGAGCAGATGGAAAAATTAATATATTAAAAAAGCTGGACTTGATTTGGATAAAAGTATATTTATGATGCTAAATGAAGTAGTAAAATTGGGAGAAGTACTTAAAGACTGGAAACACGTGAAAATTAAATCATTATACAAAAATAAAGGAAGCAGGAAAGAGATGAAAAACCAAAGAGGTCTCTTCATTACCAGTATCATTTGTCAACTGATGGAAAATATCCTGCACAAAGGAATAAAGATATATTAAGGAAAGGAATCACTGAGTACCAGCTATAATTGATGATAATAAATATTTAAATAATAACTTATACATCCTGCTGGCAGATGCAGAGATGTGTTTTGATAAACTCTGGTTGATAGATGCTTGTAACGAATTATACAAAATTGGAGTACCAGCTGAAGAAGTGGAACTTATCATTCGTATGAACGAAAAATGCATACGTAATGGTAGATACTCCATTAGGATTGACAAGAAATGACCCTGAACCACATTGTAAGACAAGGCACTATTATGGGACCCACATTATGCACCATAGAAACGGACAAAATAAACCAGATAGGCCAAAGATGCATTACTACTATAGGACCTAACATTAAACTTGGAAATCTATTCTACGTTGACGATGTAGCAGGAATTGGTACTACAGAAACGCTGGAAGCAACAGGTAGAAACCTTCATAAGTAAGTTCCATATATATGTCCAAAAAGAAAAAATGGGTGAAACAGAAAACGCAAAGTATCTAGGTGAATGGTTTTTCACCAAAGACCTTAACAAAACAGGATTGAAAAGAAAGAGGCACATATTGAGTGTATGAATAAAACAATAGAAAAGTAAGGAGACCAGAAGAAAGTCGGAAATGCAGCATTACAAGTAAAAATTAAAATACTGGAAGCAGCATCTATGCCAACCTTTACATATAATATGGAAACTTGGACTAAGCTAACAGTAAAAAAAGTACAAGCTCTAGAAAATCTACAATACTAGAAGCAGTAGCTATGCCAGCCTTTACATATAATATGGAAACTTGGACTAATCTAACAGTAAAGAAAGCACAAGCTCTAGAAAATCTACAATACTAGAAGCAGTAGCTATGCCAGCCTTCACATATAATATGGAAACTTGGACTAATCTAACAGTAAAGAAAGTACTAGCTCTAGAAAATCTACAATACTAGAAGCAGCAGCTATGCTAGCCCTCACATATAATATGGAAACTTGGACTAATCTAACAGTAAAGGAAGCACAAGCTCTAGATAATCTACAATACTAGAAGCAGTAGCTATGCCAGCCTTCACATATAATATGGAAACTTGGACTAATCTAACAGTAAAGAAAGTACAAGCTCTAGAAAATCTACAATACTAGAAGCAGTAGCTATGCTAGCCTTCACATATAATATGGAAACTTGGACTAATCTAACAGTAAAGGAAGTACTAGCTCTAGAAAATCTACAATACTAGAAGCAGTAGCTATGCTAGCCTTTACATATAATATAGAAACTTGGACTAATCTAACAGTACAGAAAGTACAAGCTCTAGAAAATCTACAACACTAGAAGCAGCAGCTATGCTAGCCTTCACATATAATATGGAAACTTGGAGTAATCTATCAGTAAAGGAAGTACTAGCCCTAGAAAATCTACAATACTAGAAGCAGTAACTATGCCAACCTTTACATATAATATGGAAACTTGGACTAATCTATCAGTAAAGGAAGTACTAGCTTTAGAAAATCTACAATACTAGAAGCATAGCTATGCTAGCCTTCACATATAATATGGAAACTTGGACTAATCTAACAGTAAAGAAAGCACAAGCTCTAGAAAATTTGCAATACTAGAAGCAGCAGCTATGCTAGCCTTCACATATAATATGGAAACTTGGACTTATCTAACAGTAAAGGAAGTACTAGCTCTAGAAAATCTACAATACTAGAAGCAGCAGCTATGCCAGCCTTCACATATAATATGGACACTTGGACTTATCTAACAGTAAAGGAAGTACTAGCTCTAGAAAATCTACAATACTAGAAGCAGCAGCTATGCTAGCCTTTACATATAATATGGAAACTTGGACTTATCTAACAGTAAAGGAAGTACTAGCTCTAGAAAATCTACAATACTAGAAGCAGCAGCTATGCTAGCCTTTACATATAATATGGAAACTTGGACTAATGTATCAGTAAAGAAAGCACAAGCTTCAGAAAATCTACAATACTAGAAGCAGTAGCTATGCTAGCCTTTACATATAATATGGAAACTTGGACTAATCTAACAGTAAAGGAAGTACTAGCTCTAGACGATCTACAATACTAGAAGCAGCAGCTATGCTAGCCTTTACATATAATATGGAAACTTGGACTTATCTAACAGTAAAGGAAGTACTAGCTCTAGAAAATCTACAATACTAGAAGCAGCAGCTATGCCAGCCTTCACATATAATATGGAAACTTGGACTTATCTAACAGTAAAGGAAGTACTAGCTCTAGAAAATCTACAATACTAGAAGCAGCAGCTATGCTAGCCTTTACATATAATATGGAAACTTGGACTAATCTAACAGTAAAGGAAGTACTAGCTCTAGAAAATCTACAATACTAGAAGCAGTAACTATGCCAACCTTTACATATAATATGGAAACTTGGACTAATCTATCAGTAAAGGAAGTACTAGCTTTAGAAAATCTACAATACTAGAAGCCGCAGCTATGCTAGCCTTCACATATAATATGGAAACTTGGACTAATCTAACAGTAAAGAAAGCACAAGCTCTAGAAAATTTGCAATACTAGAAGCAGCAGCTATGCTAGCCTTCACATATAATATGGAAACTTGGACTAATCTAACAGTAAAGGAAGTACTAGCTCTAGAAAATCTACAATACTAGAAGCAGTAGCTATGCCAGCCTTCACATATAAT
This sequence comes from Chiridota heheva, assembly GCA_020152595.1. NCBI lineage: Eukaryota > Metazoa > Echinodermata > Holothuroidea > Apodida > Chiridotidae > Chiridota > Chiridota heheva. The sequence goes on from JAIGNY010001856.1 coordinate 1,808,354, forward strand.
ATGGAAACTTGGACTTATCTAATAGTAGAGGAAGTACTAGCTCTAGAAAATCTACAATACTAAAAGCAGTAGCTATGCCAGCCTTCACATATAATATGGAAACTTGGACTAATCTAACAGTAAAGGAAGTACTAGCTCTAGAAAATCTACAATACTAGAAGCAGTAGCTATGCTAGCCTTTACATATAATATGGAAACTTGGACTAATCTAACAGTAAAGGAAGTACTAGCCCTAGAAAATCTACAATACTAGAAGCAGCAGCTATGCTAGCCTCCACGTATAATATGGAAACTTGGACTAAGCTAACAGTAAAGGAAGTAATAGCCCTAGAAAATCTACAATACTAGAAGCCGCAGCTATGCCAGCCTTCACACATAATATGGAAACTTGGACTAATCTAACAGTGAAGGAAGCACTAGCTCTAGAAAATCTACAATACTAGAAGCAGCAGCTATGCTAGCCTTCACACATAATATGGAAACTTGGACTAATCTAACAGTGAAGGAAGCACAAGCTCTAGAAAATCTACAATACTAGAAGCAGTAGCTATGCCAACCTTTACATATAATATGGAAACTTGGACTAATCTATCAGTAAAGGAAGTACTAGCTCTAGAAAATCTACAATACTAGAAGCAGTAGCTATGCCAGCCTTCACGTATAATATGGAAACTTGGACTAATCTATCAGTAAAGGAAGTACTAGCTCTAGAAAATCTACAACACTAGAAGCAGCAGCTATGCTAGCCTTCACATATAATATGGAAACTTGGACTAATGTATCAGGAAAGAAAGCACAAGCTCTAGAAAATCTGCACAAAAGAATAATTTGCTGTATCTTTAATTTAAATAGTTCATCATTATATTAGTGACTTTTAAAAGAAGCAGGTTTTTGGCCAATCTTACAAATTATTCATTACAAGAAACTCATGTTATTACATTATTTACTCAACTCAGACGAAAGTAGAACAGCAAGAAAAATACTTATTGAACAAAACGATAAAGGGTTTCCTGGATGTTGGTATCATGAAATTAAATACAATAAGAGGAAATACGGAATTGATATTGAAATAAATAATGTTCGGAAGAAGACAAAAAGTAAATGGAAGAAAGAAGTTCAAAATAAAATCGCATATGTAATAGAGGAAATGGATCAAAGAAAGAAAACTAGCCAACTCAGATTTCAACTAGAACACTGTTTTGAAAGACAATGGAGACCCTTACTATAATCAAATTATTACTAAATATGACTTAAGTTAAAGCTACACAAGAACAGCTACCCTAATATAAATTGTTATAGTTTTTTCCTATGCATGCCATTGGAGATAAAAGACAAACATTTTTGGCAGAACTTCTTAACTTTACACAACTTCCCTGAGAATATTCTTTCCTAAAATATTAGAAATCTTTTATCACTAGGTTCACAACAAATTTATTGTTTATCCACAAAATAATCCCAACTTTCTTGGAAGTGGTAGAATTGATATATTTTGTGTGAGTCTTCTGTTCGCGATGCGAACAACTATTCGGCCATATTACTTTAAGAGTAGAACTCAATTCAATTCTGTTAATTATTCATGAGGTCAAAGTTCAATCAAATGTTTACTTGTTAGTTAAATCTATTTAAATGTGCAAGAGTTGTTAACCAACCAGCTGTACACAACCATAGAAGTAATATGATGTCAACATAAACAACACGGGCCTGACACGAGTGACAGAAACTTCAAAGGTCTGACTAAGAAGTTTTTTTCTTGTCAAAACTAACAGAAAGGGTTTTCTAATTTTGTCTTTTTGAGCACTAAAACAACTTCAAAGAAGTATGTATAAAATTTAAAGCAAGAAAGGTACATAATATAGTAAGATAGCAAGTTTGGAGCGAATTTCGTCCCATTGTTTATGGGCCTAGGTTTGGTAGTCTAACATAACACACCTACTTTATGTATGGAAAGTGTAATAACCCACTGTACATGCCACCAGTATGTCAAAAAGTGTATTGTTTGATATGACTAATAGCTAGTACAGTACGTTGGGAAGGGAGGGATAGATGGCATGATGGAGGGAGGAATAGATGGCATCAGGGAGGGAGAGATAAGTGGCATCAGAGGGGGAGGATGATCGATGAATGGCATTAGGTAGGGAGGGATGGCTGGCAGTGGGGAGGATGGATGGAGAGCTTCATGGAGGGAGAGATAGATGGCATGAGGGAGGGAGGAATAGATGGCATCAGGGAGGGAGAGATAGATGGCATGAGAGGGGGAGGATGCTGGATGGATGGCATTAGGTAGGGAGGGATGGCTGGCAATGGGGAGGATGGATGGGGAGAGGAGGGATGGATGGTTTCCGGGAGAAGTGGATGGATGGCATCGGGGAGGAGAGGGATGGATGGCATTGGAAAAGAGGGGATAAATGGCATCAACATGTGAGGATGATGGCATCGGGAGGGTGGAAAGGATAGAATTAGGGCGGGAGGATGGATGTATTTGGGGAAGGATGGATGGCATTGAGGAGGGAGGGATGGGTGGCATCTAGGAGGGATGGATGGATGGCATTGTGGAGGGATGGATATCATTGGGGATTGATTGATGACATCAGGCAGGGAGGTTGGGATGGATGGCATCAGGGAGGGAAGGAGGGAGGGATTGATAGTATCAGGGAGGGAGGGAGGGATGGATGGCATCAGGGAGGGAAGGATGGCATCAGGAAGGGAAGCAGAGATGGATGGCATCAGGGAGGGAGGGAGAGATGGATGGCATCAGAGAGGGAGAGAGGGATGGATGGCATCAGGGAGGGAGGGAGAGATGGATGGCATCAGGGAGGGAGAGAGGGATGGATGGCATCAGCGAGGGAGAGAGGGATGGATAGCATCAGGGAGGGAGGGATGGATGGATGGATGACATCAGGGAGGGAGGGAGGGATAAATAGCGTCAGGGGAGGGATGGATGGCATCAGGGAGGGAGGGAGGGATGAATGGCATTAGGGAGGGAGTGAGGGATGGATGGAATTAGGGAGGGAGGGATGGATGGCATCGGGAGGGAGGGAGGGATGGATGGCATTAGGAGGGAGTGAGGGATGGATGGAATTAGGGAGGGAGGGATGGATGGCATCGGGAGGGAGGGACGGATGGCATCAGGGAGGGAGGGAGGGATGGGTGGCATCAGGGAGGGAGGGAGGGATGGATGGCATCAGGGAGGGAGTGAGGGATGGATGGCATCAGGGAGGGAGGGAGGGAGGAATGGATGGCATCAGTAAGGGATGATGACATTAGGAGGGATGAATATATGGCATTGGGGAAGGAGAAATGGATGGCATCTGGGAGGTAGGGATGGATACCATTGGGGTAGGGATGGATAGCATCAGGGAGGGAGGGATGGATGGATGGCCTTAGTGAGGGGTGGGTGAATGCATTAGGGGAAGGAGAAAGGAGTGAATGGCATTGGGGGAGGGAGGGATGGCTTTGGTAAGGAATGGATGGCATCGCGGAGGGAGGGATGGATAATTGGCATGAGGGAGGGAAGGATGTTATCAGGGAGGAATGAATGGATGGCGTTGGAGGGGGATAGATGACTTTCAGGTGGAAATCATCAAACTATTGACATTTCATACTTTGCTACAGTAATTGCAGTGCCTATTTGATGTGCATTATTTGATAAATAAGCATTATTCAAAAGTGAATAAATGAGATATCCTGTTTACAAGCAAAGCGTCACATCAACACATACATATCCATACCCACATACACCCCAACACCACTGCATAGGTTTCTGATGCTGATAGCATTGGAACTAAAAATGAAAACAAAGAATTAGATACTGTAAGTGGACTTCCCTAAAGCTTAGCTTGTTATCAAAGTTTATCTCACTGGAAGTTACAGGATAAGTCTTACTTCCTTCAAGTAGCACACTTCCCCTGCAGCTTTGAATAGTCGAGCATGCTGTCATTCATACAGCTCTGGTTATTTAATTTTTTGTTTGTTTAATGGACTCACTATCTCCCGTTTGTTTTACTGCCACACGTTGTCTACTTTTGCATTACAGTATTTTAGCAACAGAAGTTGCAGTGCTATAACTAATTTTCTGATTTGATTGTATGGTTGTTTGTGAGTACAAAGCCATTGCCCATTCCGTGATTTGTGCAGTTGTTTGTGTAAATATTTCGCCCGCCACGTTGGTCACGGTAGATTCACGATAGAGTTGCATTAAATTATATTGATACTTAGCTACTGCTGTGGCATAGAACTTAAAACAAAATTGTGCCCATTTGACACTGATGACTAACGTGGCATCACGCTATTTCTCGTTGCCTTGACCAATTTATTGTGAGCTGTAAACTGTATACCAGAAGAGTAATGGTCACCTTGACAAGATAATTTCCAACGAGTCCGACCATGGAGGTCTTTTTCTACCTCCATGGTCTGACAGTGAATGAGACAAAACAGTCCCTCACCTGAAGGGCATGCAAACACACTTTGTACAGTGGAGGCAAAACTAAAGATGCCTCGTCGTACATAAGTAACACGCACATAGGATGCACAAAGGTATGTTCATACGCTCAAGGCTACACAGAGGATGCAGATACGCACTCAAAATATGTCAATAATTTCTTTACGCAAGCTTTCTATCTTCCTATTGGTTGGAAAAAATGCTTACATATGTGCTACATTTTTGTCAAGATGTTCACAGCAAATGTTTTCCAACTTTATTTTGAACTAAAAATGTGTTTCCTTTTAGGATAGCAATTGAGTTATTACGATATTCACAATGTAAATATTGTGTTTGTATCGAATTTTTTTGTTTTGAAAACACGTTGAAGCTTGTTGACTTTGCTTAACCCTTACTCTACCACGCGGCGATATTATCGCCGTTTCGGGTGTCCCGTCTTTGGCCCCGCCTCCCGAGCGCATTTTCAAAAAAGTGCTGGTAGAGTAAGGGTTAATCAACCCGCGACATATGCGCCAACCCGAAAATATAGGCAGCATGATCCCGGTGGGCGGCCCAGCGGGTCCCGAAAGCGAAAGGGGCCCGACTTTCCTGCCTGGAAGACAGCGGACCCTCCAATAATCACGCCTTGATTAACCCTTACTCTACCATGCGGCGATATTATCGCCGTTTCAGGTGTCCCGTCTTTGGCCCCGCCTCCCGAGCGCATTTTCAAAAAAGTGCTGGTAGAGTAAGGGTTAAGTGTGTAAATGGATTATGTATGTAATCATTCATACAGTGCTCTAAATCAGAGATTCAGGGCGAAGGAGGTGGAGTATGAATATTCTTACTAAGTTTTCTCTTGACCATGAAGTTATTACTGATTGGTAAGCAACTTAAGGTTACTCTTAAATCTGAAAAGTAACTTGTCATGGATAATGAAGTGGATAAACAGGTTCATGCATGTAGCAGTTGTCTTTCTATTGTACTATAGAACTGTCTCTTCATCATGTGTGGAGGTATTTGAAGCATTTGCATTTTGCTTGCTATTATTTTTTACCTTAGAGAATAACTTCGACGCTGTAGAGCAGAGCAGTAAATATAAAAGGTAAAACACAATCAACTAACACTAAACTTAATAATTACGTGACATGTGTATACGATTGTAAAAATCACATCATACCAATTCCCTGCATGTATCTACATAGGGCCTATTGTACATAACATTTCCAACTAGCAGACGACATGATTGTGTCACTATTACGTTGTATATTTTATCACGTTTCATCATCACACGCGCACAATTTGTTTCGACCAACACAACGATGTCACCATTAAGTGAGAGGCTTGTACTGAGCCTGTTTTTTTGTTCCATTTGCCAACTTTTATCGGGGTTTGCCAGTATGGGGTGAAGGAAAACCATTCTAAATTATATATTTAAAAAAAATACTTTTTACAACATGTGTTGAGTCTGATTGCAAAAGGAGCATCCTGGGTGCTGGAGGCCAGGGGACCATAGGTGTTCAGGGGAGAAGCCCCTGGTGGGAGGGCCCCCAAAGTCCTGGGGGCAAAGCCATTGTGTTTACTAGAAATTGTACAAGTTGTGTCTTGTAAATGCGTTGACTTTTAACATTTTATTTGATTGCTTCTGATTGTTGCACACTACACCTTAAACCACAGACAAAATGCAACGGCGATGTCCAGTAATGGCATTGAAGTTAAAAAAAAAGCAAGGTTTTGTGACAAAATTGGTTTGAGTCAATTCAAAGGTTATTGTAAGAAGTGTTTATATCAGTTTATTTCAGTTAATTGTGTTATTTTAGTTGTGTGTTATTGCGAAAACCCTATTATCTAAATGTTTCACATTGATTAATATGTTTAATTTGTCCATTCATGTGTGTTTATACGAAACTTTGTATCATTATATTACTTACATTATATTACTTAAGTTAAGAAATTATTGAGTACCGTATGGTTATAATTATGATTTTTGTTTTTAAATTGAATTTGATATAAAAGTTTCTCCTAAAAGAATGTAAACATCTTCTTTGGATGTCTAATAGATATAATTGGATGTATAATATCTTCTTTAGATGTCTAATAGATATCTTCTTTCGATGTTTGATAGACATTATTTGGATTTCTAAGAGAATAGATATCTTCTTTGCTTGTCTAATATATATCTTTGGATGTCTGGTAGATATCTTCTTTGGATATGTAATAAATATTTTCTTTAGTTGTTTCATAGATATCTTCTTTGGATGTCTAGCTAGTGGATATCTTTTGATATGTAATAGATATCTTTAGATGTCTAGTAGATATCTTTTTGGATGTCTCATAGATATCATCTTTAGATGTCTTATAGATATCTTCTTTGGATATCTCATAGATATCTTCTTTGGAGGTCTCATAGATATCTTTGGATATCTAATAGATATCTTCTTTGGATGTCTAATAGATATCTTCTTTGAATGTCTCATAGGTATCGTCTTTGGATGTCTAATATATATCTTTGGATATCTAATAGATATCTTCTTTTGATGTCTCATAGATATCTTCATTGGATGTCTCATAGATATCTTCTTTAGATATTTCATAGATATCTTCTTTAGTTGTCTCATAGGTATCTTTGGATGTCTAATAGATATATTTTGATGTCTCAAATATCTTCTTTGCATGTGTAATTGATATCTTTTGATGTCTCATAGATATCTTCTTTGGATGTCTCATAGATATCTTCTTTTGATGTCTCATAGATATCTTCTTTGGATGTATCATAGATATCTTCTTTGGATGTCTCATAGATATCTTCTTTGGATGTCTCATAGATATCTTTGGATGTCTCATAGATATCTTCTTTGGATGTCTCATAGATATCTTCTTTGGATGTCTCATAGATATCTTTTGATGTCTCATAGATATCTTCTTTGGATGTCTCATACATATCTTCTTTTGATGTCTCATAGATATCTTCTTTGGATGTCTCATAGATATCTTCTTTGGATATCTCATAAATATCTTCTTTGGTTGTCTCATAGATATCTTTGGATGTCTCATAGATATCTTCTTTTGATGTCTCATAGATATCTTCTTTGGTTGTCTCATAGATATCTTTGGATGTCTCATAGATATCTTATTTGGATGTATCATAGATATCTTCTTTTGATGTCTCATAGATATCTTCATTGGATGTATCATAGATATCTTCTTTGGATATCTCATAAATATCTTCTTTGGTTGTCTCATAGATATCTTCTTTTGATGTCTCATAAATATCTTCTTTTGATGTCTCATAGATATCTTCTTTTGATATCTCATAGATATCTTCTTTGGATGTCTCATAGATATCTTCTTTTGATGTCTCATAGATATCTTCTTTGGATGTATCATATATATCTTCTTTGGATGTCTCATAGATATCTTCTTTGGATGTCTCATAAATATCTTCTTTGGTTGTCTCATAGATATCTTTGGATGTCTCATAGATATCTTCTTTGGATGTGTCATAAATATCTTCTTTGGTTGTCTCATAGATATCTTTTGATGTCTCATAGATATCTTCTTTTGATGTCTCATAGATATCTTCTTTGGATGTCTCATAGATATCTTTGGATGTCTCATAGATATCTTCTTTTGATGTCTCATAGATATCTTCTTTGGATGTCTCATAGATATCTTTGGATGTCTCATAGATATCTTCTTTTGATGTCTCATAGATATCTTCTTTTGATGTCTCATAGATATCTTCTTTGGATGTCTCATAGATATCTTCTTTGGATGTCTAATATATATCTTCTTTGGATGTCTAATATATATCTTCTTTGGATGTCTCATAGATATCTTATTTGGATGTCTCATAGATATTTTCTTTTGATGTCTCATAGATATCTTTTTGGATGTCTCATAGATATCTTCTTTGGATGTCTCATAAATATCTTCTTTGGTTGTCTCATAGATATCTTTTGATGTCTCAGATATCTTCTTTTGATGTCTCATAGATATCTTCTTTGGATGTATCATAGATATCTTCTTTTGATGTCTCATAGATATCTTCTTTGGATGTCTCATAGATATCTTCTTTGGATGTCTAATATATATCTTCTTTGGATGTCTAATATATATCTTCTTTGGATGTCTCATAGATATCTTATTTGGATGTCTCATAGATATTTTCTTCTGATGTCTCATATATATCTTCTTTTGATGTCTCATAGATATCTTCTTTGAATGTCTCATAGATATCTTCTTTTGATGTCTCATAGATATCTTCTTTGGATGTATCATAGATATCTTCTTTTGATGTCTCATAGATATCTTCTTTGGATGTCTCATAGATATCTTCTTTGGATGTCTAATATATATCTTCTTTGGATGTCTAATATATATCTTCTTTGGATGTCTCATAGATATCTTATTTGGATGTCTCATAGATATTTTCTTCTGATGTCTCATAGATATCTTCTTTGAATGTCTCATAGATATCTTCTTTTGATGTCTCATAGATATCTTCTTTAGTTGTCTCATAGATATCTTCTTTGAATGTCTCATAGATATCTTCTTTTGATGTCTCATAGATATCTTCTTTAGTTGTCTCATAGATATCTTCTTTGGATGTCTCATAGATATCTTCTTTTGATGTCTCATAGATATCTTCTTTGAATGTCTCATAGATATCTTCTTTTGATGTCTCATAGATATCTTCTTTTGATGTCTCATAGATATCTTCTTTGGATGTCTCATAGATATCTTCTTTGGATGTATCATAAATATCTTCTTTGGATATCTCATAGATATCTTCTTTTGATGTCTCATAAATATCTTCTTTTGATGTCTCATAGATATCTTCTTTTGATGTCTCATAGATATCTTCTTTTGATGTCTCATAGATATTTTCTTTGGATGTCTCATAGATATCTTCTTTTGATGTCTCATAGATATCTTCTTTGGATGTATCATATATATCTTCTTTGGATGTCTCATAGATATCTTCTTTTGATGTCTCATAGATATCTTCTTTGGATGTCTCATATATATCTTCTTTGGATATCTCATAGATATCTTCTTTGGATGTCTCATAGATATCTTCTTTTGATGTCTCATAGATATCTTCTTTGGATGTCTCATAGATATCTTCTTTTGATGTCTCATAGATATCTTCTTTTGATGTCTCATAGATATCTTCTTTGGATATGTCATAGATATCTTCTTTGGATATGTAATATATATCTTTTTGGATATCTCATAGATATCTTCTTTGGATATCTCATAGATATCTTCTTTGGATGTCTCATAGATATCTTCTTTTGATGTCTCATAGATATCTTCTTTGGATGTCTCATAGATATCTTTTGATGTCTCATAGATATCTTCTTTGGATGTCTCATAGATATCTTCTTTGGATATCTCATAGATATCTTCTTTGGATGTCTCATAGATATCTTCTTTTGATGTCTCATAGATATCTTCTTTGGATGTCTCATAGATATCTTTTGATGTCTCATAGATATCTTCTTTGGATGTCTCATAGATATCTTCTTTGGATGTCTCATAGATATCTTCATTGGATGTCTCATAGATATCTTCATTGGATGTCTAATAGATATCTTCATTGGATGTCTAATAGATATCTTCTTTTGATGTCTCATAGATATCTTCTTTGGATATCTCATAGATATCTTCTTTTGATGTCTCATAGACATTTTCTTTGGATGTATCAGATAACATTATTCTCAGTGTAAAATTGGATTAATTTATGTTCATGCTGCTTTAATCTCCTATACAACTGTTATACAGTAAGATAGTGTAGATGTTAAAAGGTCTGAAGTGTGAATGCTATAGTTCTACATACTCATGAGTCTATGTGCAGTATACGTGTGTTGAATGATAGCATTTGAAATATAGAATTATAAATATGGTTGATTCCAGGGTTTGTTACATACATGGAATTGCCTCTGTTTATCCTTGGGATCCTCCCATGGTTAAGTGGGGGTAATTCCATGCTCCACGACTGATGTTATATTCTCTTAATATTTTTATTTGACTACAAAAGTTTAAAATTTCTTCAAAAAATCTGCAGGAATGTAAAAGCTAAATATTTATCCATTTTTATGCTTAGGTTGCAATACCTGTAATAATCTTCATTCAAAACCCTGTATTATGTAATTATGGTGTATCACACACACATGTTCATTACATAAACATTAGAATTTGACCCTTATGTATAACGACTTCAGTCACATATCTCTAATAAAAAAATATTTTTAGCAGAAAACACACAAAACTTATTCTGGTGAAATATGCATCAATTTCATACATTTTCAGTCCAAATTAAGCTTAGAAAGTAGGCATACATTACTCCATAACACAAAACAGCACTACATCAGATATCAAACTCCTTATCTCTGAGGAGATATGATTCAATTTAAAGTCTGTTCGTATGTATCCCCTTTCACATTCTAAAACATAAAGTTGCTGGCAAGTAAAAAGCTGGCAACTATTTCCTGCTGGTTTAACTCAATTGTATTCATCTACTGTACTTAAGATGTCTCCATGTCAATTTCCTGAAACGTCTTAGCCATTTTTCATCATACAACAAATGATCATATTCTTAGACTTGATTTCCCCACTGCTTAAGCTTTACTCTACCAGCACTTTTTTTGAAAACGCGCGTTTGGGAGGCGGGGTGAAAGATGGGGCACCCAAAACTGCGATAACATTGTCACGTGGTAGAGTAAGGGTTAAGCACAGGCTGATTTTTGAAAGGTCCTCTGTCTTCTGAGCAGAAGAGTCAGGCTCGTTCCGCTTCAGTGACCCAGTGGGCTGCCCATCAGGACCATGCTGCATATATTTTAAAGTTAGCACACTTGTTGTGGGTTGATTAAGCCTTACTCTACCAGAACTTGTTTGAAAATACGCTTGGGAGGCGGGTTGAAAGATAGGGCACTCAAAATGGTGATAACATTGCCGTGTGGTAGAGTAAGGGTTAAATAACCTGTAATACATTATACAAAATACAGTAGTGAAATAGTGTAAAAGGTCTGAAGTACAGCACTGTATAAAGGTACAGTGCAACTGTACATGCTTTGAGCAGAGAGCTGCCATTTACTGTGTAGTTTATGCATGTGTGTATGGTGCGGTGTGTTGAATAGTAGTGTACTATGTATGTGATGTATAATGCATATGAAAAGGCAGGTACATACAGTATAACTCTTCATTTGCCTACATTATAACAATTCACTGAACATACAGTACCAGTTCTTTATGTTAGCATGAAGATCAATATTTTAGCAACTATGTGAACATTTGCAGGAAAGCAATTATTTTTGTCATAATTTTTATCGTCTTTTACCATACTGTAACACCGTGCATATGATGATTATACATATACATAGGACATGTAGGAGGAATTAGATTGTGATGTAGACTTCAGATATAAGAGATGTACAGTACAGGAAAAGAAAATCATGCCCAATATGGATATATCTTAAAGAAATATATTTTCAGGGCGAAACAGACCAAAACATGAGGTTCTGGCTCAATATTACTGATTGACTAAAAATGTAAAACAATATTATACTTCAACACATTGGTAAAAGAACGTTACCAATGTGTTGGGCTTTACATCATTGACCTGCAGGCTGGTACGTTACCAATGTGTTGAGCTTTATGTCATCGACCTGCAGGCTGGTTTGTTACCAATGTGTTGAGCTTTATGTCATTGACCTGCAGGCTGGTACGTTACCAATGTGTTGAGCTTTACGTCATTGACCTGCAGGCTGGTACGTTACCAATGTGTTGGGCTTTATGTCATTGACCTGCAGGCTGGTACGTTACCAATGTGTTGAGCTTTACGTCATTGACCTGCAGGCTGGTACGTTATTAATGTGTTGAGCTTTACGTCATTGACCTGCAGGCTGGTACGTTACCAATGTGTTGAGCTTTTGTCATTGACCTGCAGGTTGGTACGTTATTAATGTGTTGAGCTATACGTCATTGACCTGCAGGCTGGTACGTTATTAATGTGTTGAGCTTTACCTCATTGACCTGCAGGCTGGTACGTTACCAATGTGTTGAACTTTACCTCATTGACCTGCAGGCTGGTACGTCACCAATGTGTTGAGCTTTACCTCATTGACCTGCAGGCTGGTACGTTACCAATGTGTAGAGCTTTACGTCATTGACCTGCAGGCTGGTACGTTATTAATGTGTTGAGCTTTACGTCATTGACCTGCAGGCTGGTACATTACCAATGTGTTGAGCTTTACCTCATTGACCTGCAGGCCGGTATGTACCAATGTGTTGAGCTTTACCTCATTGACCTGCAGGCCGGTACGTTACCAATGTGTTGAGCTTTACGTCATTGACCTGCAGGCTGGTACGTTATTAATGTGTTGGGCTTTACGTCATTGACCTGCAGGCTGGTACGTTACCTATGTGTTGAGCTTTACCTCATTGACCTGCAGGCCGGTACGTTACCAATGTGTCGAGCTTTACCTCATTGACCTGCAGGCCGGTACGTTACCAATGTGTTGAGCTTTACGTCATTGGCCTGCAGGCTGGTACGTTATTAATGTGTTGAGCTTTACGTCATTGACCTGCAGGCCGGTACGTTACCAATGTGTTGAGCTTTATGTCATTGGCCTGCAGGCTGGTTAGAAACACCTTTATAATTACATCACAGAATAAGATATTATAGTAGTTCTTTTTGTTTGTCTTGTTGCTTCCAATCATACAAGATGGACATCAGACCAGGAATATCCTGGTCAGACCAGGGATATCCCTGATCTAAACAGGGTTCCCTGGTCTGACCTGACCAGTGACCACTGGACAGTCCATTAAGGTCATAATACAGCAAGATATACAGTACAGTATAGTAAGTTTGTAAAGACATTTGTGTGAGGTTGCTTGTAATAAACTTGTATTCCACACGAGTCACGCTTTAATTTGTTTTCATGAGTTAGTGAATGATACAGGTATCAGTTATACTGTTTAACCATGTACATACTCCTTTGATCATACTGGTTAGCATATACTGTACATACCAGCCATTTTCATTACTTGGGACATTCTCTGATACCTCTTTTCAATATTTAGTCAGTACCAAGCTTTTGTGCACCTGCTGTCATCAAGTTGGCTAAAACCTGTTTTTTGTGCAATTTGTGATGTACTGTATGTTTCAGGCACACTTTAAATGCTGTATTTTAAGTGTGATATCATTGCATATTTTTAACATGTCCTTGTATTCATAGTCCATTGCTAACACTTAAAATACTTTTTAACTGCGTGCAACTTTAACTGCCAACCTGAGATGCATCTACAGTAGAATGACTTGAAACATAGCAGACAATCTGAGATGCATCTACAGTAGAATGACTCAAAAATAGCAGACAACCCGAGATGCATCTACAGTAGAATGACTCGAAACATAGCAGACAACCTGAAATGCATCTACAGTAGAATGACTCGGAACATAGCAGACAACCTGAGATGCATCTACAGTAGAATGACTCGGAACATAGCAGACAACCTGAGATGCATCTACAGTAGAATGACTCAAAAATAGCAGACAACCCGAGATGCATCTACAGTAGAATGACTCGAAACATAGCAGACAACCTGAAATGCATCTACAGTAGAATGACTCGGAACATAGCAGACAACCTGAGATGCATCTACAGTAGAATGACTCGGAACATAGCAGACAACCTGAGATGCATCTACAGTAGAATGACTCAAAACATAGCAGACAACCTGAAATGCATCTACTGTAGAATGACTCGAAACATAGCACACAACCTGAAATGCATCTACAGTAGAATGACTCGGAACATAGCAGACAACCTGAGATGCATCTACAGTAGAATGACTCGGAACATAGCAGACAACCTGAGATGCATCTACAGTAGAATGACTCGGAACATAGCAGACAACCTGAGATGCATCTACAGTAGAATGACTCAATACATAGCAGACAACCTGAGATGCACCTACTGTAGAATGACTCGAAACATAGCACACAACCTGAGATGCATCTACAGTAGAATGACTCGAAAAATAGCACACAACTTGAGATACATCTACAGTAGAATGACTCAAAACATAGCAGACAACCTGAGATGCATCTACAGTAGAATGACTCCAAACATAGCAGACAAGCTGAGATGCATCTACAGTAGAATGACTTGAAATATAGCAGACAACCTGAGATGCATCTACAGTAGAATGACTTGAAACATAGCAGACAACCTGAGATGCATCTACAGTAGAATGACTTGGAACATAGCAGACAACCTGAGATACATCTACAGTAGAATGACTTGAAACATAGCAGACAACCTGAGATGCATCTACAGTAGAATGACTTGAAACATAGCAGATAACCTGAGATGCATCTACAGTAGAATGACTCGGAACATAGCAGACAACCTGAGATGCATCTACAGTAGAATGACTCAAAACATAGCAGACAATCGAGATGTATCTACAGTAGAATGACTCAAAACATAGCTGAAGACTTGCAACTTGTAGATTGTGTACATACAGTAACAGCTAATAAAGACGTGCAACTTGTAGATTGTGTACATACAGTAGCAGCTAATAAAGACTTGCAACTTGTAGATTGTGTACATACAGTAACAGCTAATAAAGACTTGCAACTTGTAGATTGTGTACATACAGTAACAAGTAATAAAGACGTGCAACTTGTAGATTGTGTACATACAGTAGCAGCTAATAAAGACTTGCAACTTGTAGATTGTGTACATACAGTAACAGCTAATAAAGACTTGCAACTTGTAGATTGTGTACATACAGTAACAGCTAAAGACTTGCAACTTGCAGATTGTGTACATACAGTAACAGCTAATAAAGACTTGCAACTTGTAGATTGTGTACATACAGTAACAGCTAAAAAAGACTTGCAACTTGTAGATTGTGTACATACAGTAACAGCTAATAAAGATGTGCAACTTGTAGATTGTGTACATACAGTAACAGCTAAAAAAGACTTGCAACTTGTAGATTGTGTACATACAGTAACAGCTAATAAAGACTTGCAACTTGTAGATTGTGTACATACAGTAAGAGCTAAAGACTTGCAACTTGCAGATTGTGTACATACAGTAACAGCTAATAAAGACTTGCAACTTGTAGATTGTGTACATACAGTAACAGCTAATAAAGACTTGCAACTTGTAGATTGTGTACATACAGTAACAGCTAATAAAGATGTGCAACTTGTAGATTGTGTACATACAGTAACAGCTAAAAAAGACTTGCAACTTGTAGATTGTGTACATACAGTAAGAGCTAAAGACTTGCAACTTGTAGATTGTGTACATACAGTAACAGCTAAAAAAGACTTGCAACTTGTAGATTGTGTACATACAGTAAGAGCTAAAGACTTGCAACTTGTAGATTGTGTACATACAGTAACAGCTAATAAAGACGTGCAACTTGTAGATTGTGTACATAATATGACAAAATTTAGATTTTGCATGCAGACAAATTTACCCAAATTAAATCACTTCCTCTATTGTAATTAATTTTTTTTTTTATAAATGATCTGATTTTGCTTAAGTTTTCTTGATTGATTAAAATGATGTTTTTATGTACGTTGAACTATGTGCAGAGTATCTTTTTGAAAATTTCCACATTTAAACAAGTGATATTTCGTGGTAACTCAATCATTAGTGGTTAAAACTTGGCACTGTATTTATATCCTGTGCAAGCTTTTATGCATGGTGAAGTGTATTAAGTACGTATTCAATTATGTTCCTACACTTAATGCAATTATTCACAATCTTGATAAAACTTTTGAAGAATAAGAAATACAGGTAGGAATGGTACACACTAGTAATGACCTACTGTATAACATGTAAACATTTACCCGCTGCTCATTAATCAGCAGGTAACCATCCATCCAGTAAGCTCACTAATCAGCGGGTAACCACCTTAAAGCAACGGGGAGAATTAATTTATCAAATTATGTGAAGCTTTAAATTTTGGGGATGGTCGATTCTCTGAACTTAAGTATTTCAGTGTTAATTTTTAAGAATCAGTTTAGAATCACGTGTGTTTGATCCCCCCAAATATTGTAGTTAACAAGGGAAAGAAACTGCACTGGTAATTTAGGTTTATAAGCCGCTCATTGGGAAACCTTCTGATAACAGAGTAGTAACCAGTTTCTTAAGTAATTTCCTTGCAACTTTTTGCAAATTTTATTTAAATAATTCTCTAAGTTTTTCTCCCAACCAGGAAGAAAACATACAACTGGGAAGCATCCACCTGGTTAGGGAAGGGGGTGGGCTTTTTGGGGCATTTTTCTCTTCATACATGAACATTACATTTTTTCAATAAATTAAAAAATTATTAAACTTTGAAAACTACACATGCTAATTTCTAAATTTGAAGTTTATTAAACTCAGAATTAAATGCTCTTTTCGGTCAGTGGTTTGTACTTGTCCATATACCTATAAGACTCTTTGATTTTGGAGGTACAGCAGCTTGATGCATTAATATAACAAGTTGGAGGGGGGGGGGGGGGGTGGTGAGGACTGTCTGAAGGTTTTAAGAGTAGAAGAAACAAACCGATCATAGACTCTTTATGTAGATGTAGAATAGAGTACTGTTTACTTCCAAGATCTTTATTCTAAAAGCAGAGTTAAATGTTTTCTTCAATCAATGGGTATCCTATTGCCCCTCTTCCCCCCTACCAGTTTTAGCACTTTGTGATCATGCAGTGCCAACTTTAATTTGACAAAGTTCTGTATGACGAGATTACTGGTTTTACATTGCATAATTATTTTCTGCTTTTATGTGCATAAACATTTAGGAAAGTTTTTTGAGTAAAAACTGACATCAAAGGTCTTTCCTGATTCTTCAATGAGCACATTTAGTGTTAGCACTAGCTGCCCAAACAAAGCAAGTGAATGTAAAACCATTATTTCATCTATATTCTGAAGTGCTACATTTCTGAGAATGCATGTTTCTTGCGCACTGCTTTGACCATACAGGTTATAAAGGATTCTACGCATTTAGTGTAAACCCGGGATCATCTATCCCAGTATTAAAATGAGTTTGAAAAGCTTTTGCAATTAAACACTTTGGTCATACATGTATATATGTCAGGGAATAGTAACATAATGGAGTTGTGGAATTTGTAGAGGTAACTCTGGTTAAATTGCTTTAGAATCTATTAATGCCCTGAAAGCCCAGAAAGGCTGAAAGTAGCAAAAAATTCATCAAACTCAAACCTTTTGGTGAAACTTGTTGGGCCAGTACTGGAATTGAAAAGTTTGGGGTTCATATGAATTTGACCTCACTAATATTCTTGAGGAGCCGGGGCCTGATATTAATTTTTGTAATGGTTTTAATAATATGGTTTTTATGGTTTTAATATAGTTTTAACAATATGATTTCTATAGTTGTAATAATATGGTTTGTATGGTTTGAATAATATGGTTTCTATGGTTTGAATAACATAGTTTCTATGGTTTGAATAATATGGTTCTATGGTCTGAATAATGTAGTTTCTAAGGTTGTAATAATATGGTTTCTATGGTTATAATAATATGGTTTGTATGGTTTGAATAATATGGTTTCTATGGTTATAATAATATGGTTTCTATGGTTATAATAATATGGTTTCTATGGTTTTAATAATATGGTTTCTATGGTTTGAATAATATAGTTTCTATGGTTTGAATAATATGGTTTCTATGGTTTGAATAATATAGTTTCTATGGTTGTAATAATATGGTTTCTATGGTTATAATAATATGGTTTGTATGGTTTGAATAATATGGTTTCTATGGTTTTAATAATATGGTTTGTATGGTTATAATAATATGGTTTTGTATGGTTATAATAATATGGTTTCTATGGTTTGAATAATATAGTTTCTATGGTTTTAATAATATGGTTTCTATGGTTATAATAATATGGTTTCTATGGTTATAATAATTTCTATGGTTTTAATAATATGGTTTCTATGGTTTTAATAATATGGTTTGTATGGTTATAATAATATGGTTTCTATGGTTATAATAATATGGTTTCTATGGTTTGAATAATATAGTTTCTATGGTTTTAATAATATGGTTTCTATGGTTATAATAATATGGTTTCTATGGTTATAATAATATGGTTTCTATGGTTTTAGTAATATGGTTTCTATGGTTTTAATAATATGGTTTCTATGGTTATAATAATATGGTTTCTATGGTTTTAATAATATGGTTTCTATGGTTTTAATAATATGGTTTCTATGGTTATAATAATATGGTTTGTATGGTTTTAGTAATATGGTTTCTATGGTTTTAATAATATGGTTCCTATGGTTTGAATAATGTAGTTTCTATGGTTTTAATAATATGGTTTCTATGGTTATAATAATATGGTTTCTATGGTTATAATAATATGGTTTATGGTTTTTAGTAATATGGTTTCTATGGTTTTAATAATATGGTTTCTATGGTTATAATAATATGGTTTCTATGGTTTTAATAATATGGTTTCTATGGTTTTTAATAATATGGTTTCTATGGTTATAATAATATGGTTTGTATGGTTTTAGTAATATGGTTTCTATGGTTTAATAATATGGTTCCTATGGTTTGAATAATGTAGTTTCTATGGTTTTAATAATATGGTTTCTATGGTTATAATAATATGGTTTCTATGGTTATAATAATATGGTTTCTATGGTTTTAGTAATATGGTTTCTATGGTTTTGAATAATATGCTTTCTATGGTTTGAATAATATGCTTTCTATGGTTATAATAATATAGTTTCTATGGTTATAATAATATGGTTTCTATGGTTTGAATAATATAGTTTCTATGGTTTGAATAATATGGTTTCTATGGTTATAATAATATGGTTTCTATGGTTTTAGTAATATGGTTTCTATGGTTTGAATAATATGCTTTCTATGGTTTGAA
Organism: Chiridota heheva; assembly: GCA_020152595.1. NCBI lineage: Eukaryota > Metazoa > Echinodermata > Holothuroidea > Apodida > Chiridotidae > Chiridota > Chiridota heheva. The sequence continues at coordinate 1,827,711 of JAIGNY010001856.1, forward strand.
TAATATGGCTTTCTATGGTTATAATAATATGGTTTCTATGGTTTTAATAATATGGTTTCTATGGTTTTAATAATATGGTTTCTATGGTTATAATAATATGGTTTCTATGGTTATAATAATATGGTTTCTATGGTTTATAATAATATGGTTTCTATGGTTTATAATAATATGGTTTCTATGGTTTTAATAATATGGTTTCTATGGTTTTAATAATATGGTTTCTATGGTTATAATAATATGGTTTCTATGGTTATAATAATATGGTTTCTATGGTTTTAGTAATATGGTTTCTATGGTTTTAGTAATATGGTTTCTATGGTTATAATAATATGGTTTCTATGGTTTTAATAATATGGTTTCTATGGTTTGAATAATATGGTTTCTATGGTTATAATAATATGGTTTCTATGGTTATAATAATATGGTTTCTATGGTTATAATAATATGGTTTCTATGGTTATAATAATATGGTTTCTATGGTTATAATAATATGGTTTCTATGGTTATAATAATATGGTTTCTATGGTTATAATAATATGGTTTCTATGGTTTTAGTAATATGGTTTCTATGGTTTTAATAATATGCTTTCTATGGTTTTAATAATATGGTTTCTATAATATGGTTTGTATTCAATAATAAGAGCTACACCAGATGCAAGTGCAATACTGTTTTCACAATAATTTTGTCACTGTCACGTTTCTTCAACTAGGGCAGGGGATATGGGTATATGCAGCCTTACTTTTCTAAGTAGACGCAATCATACACTAATGCATTTTAAGTAGACACAATCATATACTAATGTATTTCTAAGTAGAGGCAATCATATTTACTAATGCATTTCTAAGTAGACGGAATCATATATATTAATACATTTCTAAGTAGACGCAATCATATATACTTATGCATTTCTAAGTAGATGCAATCATATATACTAAAGCATTTCTAAGTAGACACAATCATATACTAATGCATTTCTAAGTAGATTTTAATCATATATACTAATGCATATTCTAAGTAGACGCAATCATATACTTATGCATTTCTGAGTAGACGCAATGGTATATACTAATGCATTTCTAAGTAGACGCAATCATATATACTAATGCATTTCTAAGTAGACGCAATCATATATAGTAATGCATTTCTAAGTAGACACAATCATATATACTAATGCATTTTCTAAGTAGACATAATCATATATACTAATGCATTTTCCAAGTAAACACAATCATAAATACTAATACATTTTCTAAGTAGACACAATCATATACTAATGCATTTTCTAAGTAGACAATCTTATATACTAATGCATTTTCTAAGTAGATGCAATCATATGTACTAATGCATTTCTAAGTAGACACAATCATATATACTAATGCATAGAGACAATGTGGGTGATTCATCACTTGTCATGTGACTTATTTGCAAATTAATTTATTTGTATTAATTTTCAGGAGATAATGTTTGGTGATAAGGAATGATATAAACTTGGCCAATGTACAAGTTGTGTTCCTTGAGATAGTGTGAAGGCAGCAGGAAATTTGTGTCATGGAATCTTTCAACTGATAGATCTTGACATCTGGGACAGGGTGGCATGTCTTTTTTACAGTCAACTTCAACCTAACAGTTAAATGTTAAGTGTTCTGATTTTGATTAAGAAGGGAAGTATGTCATTTCCTAGCCTGAGACAACAGGGGTGAAAATTGAATGATGTAAACTGATGTAAAAATGCTCTCAAAATACTAAGTTATTGCGCAAAGTGAGATTTAAAGTCTTAACATGAATGAGACCAAAATTGCATTACATCTGCCAATCCCTGGGAGGGTTCCAGAGATCATGGCGCATGGAACCGCTTATCGCTTCCCTTGTTCGTGACGGCTGGCAAACCTCATGGGACTCCCAAATTGATAACAAACTCCACGTCATCCAGCCCACCATTCCCATCAAACCCTCCATCAACGACCTCTCTCATGTCGACAACGTTCATATTACCAGTCTTAAAATAGGTCACACCCACCTCACTCACTCCCACCTCCTTATTGGCTCCCTGCAACCCCTCTGCAACAATTGCCATTGCACCCTCACAATCCATCACGTTCTCCTTGCTTGCCCCCTGTACAACCTTCCCAGAACTTCCTCGCTCCCCTCAACTCAATTGCTGAGTTCTTCCAGAAAAACCCTCCGGATAAAATGATCTCCTTCCTTCATCATGCTTCCCTCTACAACCATATTTAGTTCTCCTCTTCCACCCCCTCTCTGTATGTTTTTTTCTCCCATGCACCTCCTCTCGTGATCCCAGCTTTCTGACTTTTAGTCCTTGAATTTCTCTCATTCTCCCTCTCTTTCCTTTCCTTCCTACCTCCAGAATGATCTAACCTCTTTGGCACAATTTGACCCTCGCTGTGCTGGTGCCGTTAAGCCCTAATCAAACAAACAAACATGGAATGGGCCCCACTTAAAGCGGGGTGATTCCATGATTGTAACGTCAGTCACGGAGTATGGAATTGCAGAATAGCACATTTTAGTTATAATGTTGTTTGTTGTACCACCTTTTAGTGTAGAGGAAAGAAGAATGAATTACAATATGTACGTAGATCTGAAAACAACAGAATGCCCGATTACTTTCACTGTACCAAAGTGAAGATAAATGCTCTTTGAACATTTTTATACTGTATGTGCAATACTGTATGCGCTGCAGACCTCCCACTGTTACTTGTGATGCTTTTTTCCTGCATGAATTGAAATACAGAATGTTTTACCTTCCATGTATATTTCTGTTGCAGTGTGTAGTGACTTAAACATCTTGTCTTAGCTCATCTGTAGATTTCTGTGCATTATCTACATGTACTTACAGTGTATATGAACATGAAGCTTTTCATAAAAACCAAGTATTATTATTTGAATGGTTATACTTTGATGAAGTATTTATATTCAATACTGAATGCAATATAAGAAAGGATGAGTTGCAATGTTTGCCCTTGCAGTAACATTGGATTGCCATTGTAAGGGCAGTAATCTATTTGATATGTTATGTGACACTTGACAGATCAGATTAACCTTAAGCAACTTGTTCATTTCTCTGCAAATGGGAATTCATGCATAGATCAAATTCACCCCATACTTGTACTGTTCACTCAAAAGCACTATTGTTACATCAGTATCAATACATTGACCACTTCTAGTGTATAAGTATTTGCACATTGAAAATTTCATTAAGTTCAGAAAGCGTTAATCAATGTGAAGCTGGAAATATGGATGAAAGTTTACTCTGGAGAAAACCACACTATTTCTTGATACAGGTTCTAAATTTGACTCAGTGGATCATGAATGCGCGCAGCTAAGCTGTAGTTGCATCAGCTGAGCTATGATTATAGCATCCTCCAAATTATAAGCAGAATCTCTGCTCTGCACCCACTGATTATGAATAATTGCATCAATGATAAATATTTAAATTGAATTTTGGGTGCCTGATAGAAGTGGACCAATTCATTTTGATGCCTGGGCTAGTTCTTTAGAGAATTTTTGGTGGGAGTTTGGGATAATTAATGTGATAGGGTGGTTACCTGTGTATTTGTTTTACCAGCTTGGCTATAGCGAGTTGATGCTTGGCTCTAGCAGGTTGATGCTTGGCTCTAGCGGGTTGATGCTTGGCTCTAGCGGGTTGATGTTTGGCTCTAGCGGGTTGATGTTTGGCTCTAGCGGGCTGATGTTTGGCTCTAGCGGGCTGATGTTTGGCTCTAGCGAGTTGATGCTTGGCTCTAGCGGGTTGATGCTTGGCTCTAGCGGGTTGATGCTTGGCTCTAGCGGGTTGATGCTTGGCTCTAGCGGGTTGATGATTGGCTCTAGCGGGCTGATGATTGGCTCTAGCGGGCTGATGATTGGCTCTAGCGGGTTGATGATTGGCTCTAGCGGGTTGATGCTTGGCTCTAGCGGGCTGATGATTGGCTCTAGCGGGCTGATGCTTGGCTCTAGCGGGTTGGTGCTTGGCTCTAGCGGGTTGATGCTTGGCTCTAGCGGGTTGATGCTTGGCTCTAGCGGGTTGATGCTTGGCTCTAGCGGGCTGATGCTTGGCTCTAGCGGGCTGATGCTTGGCTCTAGCGGGCTGATGCTTGGCTCTAGCGGGCTGATGCTTGGCTCTAGCGGGCTGATGCTTGGCTCTAGCGGGCTGATGCTTGGCTCTAGCGGGCTGATGCTCGGCTCTAGCGGGTTGATGCTCGGCTCTAGCGGGTTGATGCTCGGCTCTAGCGGGTTGATGCTCGGCTCTAGCGGGTCGATGCTCGGCTCTAGCGGGTAGATGCTCGGCTCTAGCGGGTCGATGCTCGGCTCTAGCGGGTCGATGCTCGGCTCTAGCGGGTCGATGCTCGGCTCTAGCGGGTCGATGCTCGGCTCCAGCGGGTCGATGCTCGGCTCCTGCGGGTCGATGCTCGGCTCCTGCGGGTCGATGCTCGGCTCCAGCGGGTTGGTGCTCGGCTCTAGCGGGTTGGTGCTTGGCTCTAGCGGGTTGGTGCTTGGCTCTAGCGGGTTGGTGCCTGGCTCTAGCGGGTTGGTGCCTGGCTCTAGCGAGTTGGTGCTTGGCTCTACGAGTTGGTGCTTGGCTCTAGCGAGTTGGTGCTTGGCTCTAGCCAGTTGATGCTTGGCTCTAGCGAGTTGGTGCTTAGCTCTAGCGAGTTGGTGCTTAGCTCTAGCGAGTTGGTGCTGAGCTCTAGCGAGTTGGTGCTTAGCTCTAGTGAGTTGGTGCTTAGCTCTAGCGAGTGTTGATAGAAGCAAGAAAAGGAAGTTATTGAGACAAGAACTTTAGATAAGAAATGATTATGATAATAACATTGCAAAGATAAGCATTAATTTATGTGAGACTTGTGGCAAAGCGATCATATGTTATTAGTGGTCTTGCTTTGTATTTTTTGGTGGTTAAACTATCTTATCAGCAACTAATTATTTTCACTGAGTGAAATTTGATTTTTATGCATTTGCAGCTGATAATCAGAATTGCTTTGCTTAATTTGTTTGAATTGTTTAGTTGAAATGTATATATATATATATATATATATATGTATATATAATGTTTTTATTATGATCATATATATATATATATATATATATATGTATATATATATATATATATATATATATATATATATATATATATATATATATATATATATATATATACAGTATATAAATATATATATATATATATATGTATATATATATATATATATATATGTATATATATATATATATATATATATATATATATATATATATATATATATATATATATATATATATATATATATATACAGTATATAAATATATAAATATATATATATATATATATATATATAAAGATATATATATTACTATTATTATTATTATATACAAGTTACAAATTGGCAAAATGATATATGAGTAAATTATGTAACATTGTGCTATGTATAATGTACTGTATATTTCTGATAGGATGCATTTTGAATGAGCAAAGACAATTGATTTGTCTGTAACTTGTGTCGTACCACTTTCCCCTTATCATCCTATTCACATCCCCTTTCTATCGTGTAACTATCTTTTGCAGTCATTGATATTCTTCCCGCCTCCCACTGCCAGTCACCCGCCTCCCACTTTCAGTTCCGCGCCTCCCACTTCCAGTTCCCTGCCTCCCACTTCCAGTTCCCCACCTCCCACCCATTTACAGTTCCCTTCATTCCACTTCCAGTTTCCCTTAACCCACTTTCAGTTCCCCTCATCCCACTTCCAGTTCCCCTCATCCCACTTTCAGTTCCCCTCTTATATCCTACTGTATAACATTTCAGTGACCACATTCACACATTGCATTATGTTTGAATGTTTACAAATTCTTTAACAAGATCCTGGATTCTTTTGAACAAATTAATTATCTGTTCAAAAGTTATCTTAAAGCAGAATTTACAGAATTTGAAACAGGAAGTAATGAGACAGAGTAGAGCTTCTTGGAGTGACTTTACCCATGACTTCCTATATACAGTACAGTACCAGCGTATGTGAGCGTTCATTTGAGCCACATGTGTGTGAAAGCAGGGAGATGTTACTAGTAACATATCCCTGATGAAAGCTTCCGTACCGTACACATGCAGTTGTTATATCGGCTAGCTGTTGACAGTTTTCTCCATTTACTTGTCATTGGATTGGTTATTTTCTGACAGTTCCAATATTTAAATGTTCATTTCTGGAGTTGTTCTCCATGAGTGTATGAAGTCTTTACTTGTTGCTAAGATATGTAAAATTGCTCAGGCAGAAATATTTGTCATGTGTGCAATGTTATTTAAAACATGAGGTGTGGAAATGACTCGTTTATGTTAGTTATGGAATCAAGTTTCACTTTGCTAATGGAATTTCAAACTTTGAAATTGAATTTCAGCTGCATATATATTTTTGTGATTATGGTTTGAATCGTGATATTTTTTCTAAAGAAGAATAATTTCTTTTTAGTACTTTGCAAATATCTCCAACTTCATTTTACGTTTTTACACAAATGAAAGAGCACTTTTTGTTGGATATTATGCGATAATGTAGTTTCTTTTTTTGTGGAAATATTATTTCTTGATGATTCTAATTTGGATTCACATTTCCATGATCCTGAATGCATTAGTAGTTGGTACATGCTATTACTATATACCTTGTTCTATTCATTGAAGTAAAATCTTTTTTTATTTCATCTGTAAGAAATAAAAAGTAATAGTTTTAAAATTAGAGTAATAATAATGATATTAACTGCCAGTGGATTCCTATTTCAACATAAGGAACATTTTGTACATGTATGTTTTGATTCATGTATACAGTGTTATGCACTTGTCAGGTGTATGCTCACCCTACTACCCCCGACAATGTCAGTCAAATGTGAGTCATTCACATCTGAAACTGACTCATACTGTATGTGCATCAATGTACCAAATTGTCAGTCACAAGAGTGACTGTTGGGTGAGTCAATTTACTTCAGACTTGTTGACTTTGTACAGAGGTGAGTGATTTGGGGTAAATCATTTCAAAAGAAATGTCAGTCACCCAAGTGACTGAGGGGTGCATCATAGTAAATGATTTGGTAACCCACCTTGGTGCAATGACTCACCTTGTCCGGGGGTGAAGCACACAATTGAAAAGTACATTAGTTGTAGATTGATATAAGTGTCTTTTTATTTGTTGTTTTAGTAAAATGATTGCACAAAAGTGTAAGTTAAGCAATTACAGAAAGTGCAGACAATATCAACCATGGACTTCTGTTACGTGATTGGAAAGCAAAAGTAATATTTGAAACAAGAAAATTTTAAAGGAAAGTAAAACTGGTTTATGGAGATTAAGCTGCAAAATTGTCATCATGACAATGACAATGGCACAATGTGTAACCAACAAATTATATACATCTTCAAATTAACAAAATACATTTTTTGATCTTTGTCTTGTGCCTAATCTGTAAATTATTGCATAGAAAAGGAGAAAATTGAAGTGTAATACTTAAAAATGTTTTCCCCAAAACATTATTTTCAGCATGAATCAGACAATTTTGTGATAAAAACAAAAATGTGGACAACAGGATACCATAAGAAAAACCTTTGAGAACAAAAAGAAAATAATAATTTAAAGAAAATGAAAAGAAAGAAGAAATTATAAGATTGCAATTACACACTTGCACAATTCAATTACTGAAAGTTAATCTTGATACACCTGAGATGCCAACAATTCGTTTTGTAAGAATTATGGTTTTATATTTTTTAGACTACTGTAAATGTATCATCAAGTGAGTTCCAGAGTTTGACTACTGAGGTGGAGATGCACAATTGTTTTTTCCTTGTTCTTACAAACTTTTGCTTGAATTATTTTTTTGTCTTGTGTTATATCTATCATTGGATGCCAATGAACAAAAGTTTTGTAGGTTCTCTGGTAATGACATTTGATAATAATGTTTACATGGGTACCCGAAATATCCGTGTACTCAACCGATTGTGTTGTTACCCGGTTCCGAAAATACAACCCGGGTATAGATTTTCATAATATTACCAACTGCAGACTGTTTTTGTTTCAGAATTGTATGTTAAAAGAATTAATCTTAATTTACAAGATTTATAGTGTTTGATTCCTTTCTATTCCAACGCAATGCAATAAAACGATAACAAAATATTGTCACAGATTGCAGAAATGATGTTGAACGAGCGATGTGCTTAGTAGTACTACATGTACTAGTAACGCAAAACTAAAACTCTCTAAACTTGCTGTAAAAAAAATAATATCAAAACCAGCGAACAAGCAGTGTGTGTAGTAGGCTGCAGAAAAAATTCTATTGCGGTTGAACATTGCCAAACTATTTTAAAAGCGTGTCTGCCATTACTGAAAAAATGTAACCTAATATGAAACAATCACAAGCAGTGTCAAATAAAATTGTTACGTGTTACTGATTGTGCAAATAACAGAATTGTGTAATCAGTTGAGTCGGTTTCCCAGAGTCTGTTAATGAGTTGGAATTGTGTATTATTCGAGAATACCAATTGACCCGTCTAGTGAAATTTTGAGGAAGTGAATATATTTGATGGTATCTTATGGAGACAGGTAAATAAAAGAGACAAGAAACATTTGTATTCTGTTTCTTTATTCACAAAAACAAAGATACGATCGAAAAAACAAGAAATATCACAAGATTTTACAAGGTTCACTGTTAGATTTTAATACATATACTATTTCCGCGAAAAATATTGAAAAGTCCTTGTTGGCACATCTGATACCCGGATACCGTCTGATAATGCAGATCGGGTACCTGGTCCGATTTTTGGCTCCGCTGCAAACACTATCTGATAAGCTTTAAACATAAATACTCCTGTATTGAAGTCTAAAATATGTGATAATCTTAATGTTTTTAATTTGTAGAAAAGCTTGTTAGTATGGTCTAAATAATTAGCATTACATACAGTATGAATAATCTTCTTTTGTTTTAAGAATAATGGAGTATTATTATAATTATATGTATTCCCCCGAACTTCAGCACAATAATTGAGGTAAGGTAGGAAAATTGCACAATACAAAGTATAGAGTGCATCTCTATTTAAAACTTGGCTGGCTTTACGAATAATTGCAATACTTTGAAAGTTTTTTGATAAATGAACAATGTGCTCTTTGCAGTTTAGATTATGATACATGTTCACCAAGAAACTTTGAACCCTATTCTGTTGATACTTTCTTTCATCAGAATATTCTTCAAATGATGGACTCGTAGTAACGTTGAGGACAGGATCATGCTGTTTCTCATCTTTGTAGCATTTGTGCTTGGTGGTGTGGTGATGCTGATAGTGGAGGGGGCACTCTTCTATTTGTATCTCAAGAGCAAGCCTAGGCTCCCTCCTCCAAAGAAACATCAGTATGAGAGAGCCCGAACAGCAGATGTGAGTGTTTATGCTGTACTGGCATTGAAACTACCAAACTTTCATAAACATAATATGTTATTGATGACAATTATTGTTGCAACAATTATAGTTGTTGCTAATTAGGATTATAGATTATTAAATTTGATCAATTTTTAATTTGTGCTTTTTGACTGGGTGCAAGTGGGTGAAAAGCTCAGAATGGTATGTAACTGTATGAATTTCTATCCTATTTAATCTCAGTCACTGAAAATGATGTAAAATCTATTGCTGCTAGAATTTATTGGGGGTAAGGTAACTTTTGGGTCAGGATTTGTTGAATTACTTCTGCTAATTATGATAGACAATAATGACAATGTTAATTGCACTGTGTGCTGCTTGCAGGGATGCACTGTGTGCTGCTTGCAGGGATGCACTGTGTGCTGCTTGCAGGGATGCACTGTGTGCTGCTTGCAGGGATGCACTGTGTGCTGCTTGCAGGGACGCATTGTGTGCTGCTTGCAGGGACGCACTGTGTGCTGCTTGCAGGGACGCACTGTGTGCTGCTTGCAGGGACGCACTGTGTGCTGCTTGCAGGGGACGCACTGTGTGCTGCTTGCAGGACGCACTGTGTGCTGCTTGCAGGGACGCACTGTGTGCTGCTTGCAGGGACGCACTGTGTGCTGCTTGCAGGGACGCACTGTGTGCTGCTTGCAGGGACGCACTGTGTGCTGCTTGCAGGGACGCACTGTGTGCTGCTTGCAGGGACGCACTGTGTGCTGCTTGCAGGGACGCACTGTGTGCTGCTTGCAGGGACGCACTGTGTGCTGCTTGCAGGGACGCACTGTGTGCTGCTTGCAGGGGACGCACTGTGTGCTGCTTGCAGGGACGCACTGTGTGCTGCTTGCAGGGGACTTGCACTGTGTGCTGCTTGCAGGGACGCACTGTGTGCTGCTTGCAGGACGCACTGTGTGCTGCTTGCAGGACGCACTGTGTGCTGCTTGCAGGGACGCACTGTGTGCTGCTTGCAGGACGCACTGTGTGCTGCTTGCAGGACGCACTGTGCTGCTTGCAGGACGCACTGTGTGCTGCTTGCAGGACGCACTGTGTGCTGCTTGCAGGACGCACTGTGTGCTGCTTGCAGGGACGCACTGTGTGCTGCTTGCAGGACGCACTGTGTGCTGCTTGCAGGACGCACTGTGTGCTGCTTGCAGGACGCACTGTGTGCTGCTTGCAGGACGCACTGTGTGCTGCTTGCAGGACGCACTGTGTGCTGCTTGCAGGACGCACTGTGTGCTGCTTGCAGGACGCACTGTGTGCTGCTTGCAGGACGCACTGTGTGCTGCTTGCAGGGACGCACTGTGTGCTGCTTGCAGGGACGCACTGTGTGCTGCTTGCAGGGACGCACTGTGTGCTGCTTGCAGGGACGCACTGTGTGCTGCTTGCAGGGACGCACTGTGTGCTGCTTGCAGGGACGCACTGTGTGCTGCTTGCAGGACGCACTGTGTGCTGCTTGCAGGACGCACTGTGTGCTGCTTGCAGGACGCACTGTGTGCTGCTTGCAGGGACGCACTGTGTGCTGCTTGCAGGGACGCACTGTGTGCTGCTTGCAGGGTTTAGAGCAATTCAGCTAATGTTGCCTCTACACGTTTATATCCATTTAAAATTATTGTCATATTTTATTGTCCAGGATCTGAGAAATCTGGAGTCAGTGCTGAACAAAGAGGAAACAGCTCATAGCTTGAATGCATTGTTTGCATTCTTGTATGGTGAACTCAAGGACACAAAGATGGTGCGTAGATGGGTGGTGAGAAAGATAAACGTTGAGCTGGAGGAATTGCTGAGAACTAAAACGGCTGGACGGATCCTGGAGCAGATTACTGTAAGAACCTTTTGTAGTTTTATTTCTGTAAAAAGAATGAAATACCAGAGAGACATGCAATATCCCCTCTTGAATATTCATCATGTGTGATTAAAGTCCAAATTATTTTTTAACCAAAACTTCAGCTCATCTTTTTTTTTTTGAATGAAAAAGTAACTACTGTAGCATTAATGCATAATCAAGTAACTACTGTAGTATTCATGCATAATCAAGTAACCACTGTAGTATTTATGCATAATCAAGTAAGTACTGTAGTATTCATGCATAATCAAGTAACTACTGTAGAGTTCATGCATAATCAAGTAACTACTGTAGCGTTCATGCATAATCAAGTAAGTACTGTAGCGTTCATGCATGATCAAAAAACTACTGTAGCGTTCATGCATAATCAAGTAACTACTGTAGCATTCATGCATAATCAAGTAACTACTGTAGCATTCATGCATAATTAAGTAATTACTGTAGCGTTCATGCATAATCAAGTAACTACTGTAGCGTTCATGCATAATCAAGTAACTACTGTAGCGTTCATACATAATCAAGTAACTACTGTAGCGTTCATGCATAATCAAGTAACTACTGTAGCGTTCATACATAATCAGTAACTACTGTAGCGTTCATGCATTATCAAGTCACTACTGTAGCGTTCATGCATAATCAAGTAATTACTGTAGCATTCATGCATAATCAAGTAATTACTGTAGTGTTCATGCATAATCAAGTAACTACTGTAGCGTTCATGCATAATCAAGTCGTTCATGCATAATTAAGTAACTACTGTAGCGTTTATGCATAATCAAGTAACTACTGTAGCACTCATGCATAATCAAGTAACTACTGTAGCACTCATGCATAATCAAGTAACTACTGTAGCATTCATGCATAATCAAGTAACTACTGTAGCGTTCATGCATAATCAAGTAACTATAGCATAGCGTTCATGCATAATCAAGTAACTACGGTAGCGTTCATGCATAATCAAGTAACTACTGTAGCGTGCGTACATAATTAAGTAACTACTGTAGCGTTCATGCATAATCAAGTAACTACTGTAGCGTTCATGCATAATCAAGTAACTACTGTAGCACTCATGCATAATCAAGTAACTACTGTAGCATTCATGCATAATTAAGTAACTACTGTAGCGTTCATGCATAATCAAGTAACTATAGCATAGCGTTCATGCATAATCAAATAACTATAGCGCACCGTTCATGCATAATCAAGTAACTACTGTAGCGTTCATGCATAATCAAGTAACTACTGTAGCGTTCATGCATATTCAAGTATCTACTGTAGCGTTCATGCATAATCAAGTAACCACTGTATCGTTCATGCATAATCAAGTAACCACTGTAGCGTTCATGCATAATCAAGTAACTACTGTAGCATTTATTTCATTCATGATATATTGTCTTCAAATTTCTATATTTGTTTATCAAATTGTTTTTTTTTTTGCTCCAATTTGTTATTGAAACACAAAGTTAAACACAACTAAAAACAAAACATCTGTTATTTTCATTCACATGTTTTACGTAAATGCTGTTCTCCTAAATGTTAAACACATTTTGAGTTCATTTATCATGAGTACAAAAAGTGATGGCAAAAGTACATCTCACCCTTGGGATTATTCTTTCATCTATCTTTCTGTACGTAGGTGCGGGATTACTGTCTTGGTCCCTCCGTCCCAAGCATCAACAAAGTTGCTTTGATCAAGTGTGAGTCAGTGTCTCAAGGAAAGGCCCCTGAGGTATGAGCATCCATTTTACATTAATTTTCTCTGCATTTTATAGTAAATAGATACACAAATAATGTAGAAAATATGTGAATCCAGAACCGAGACCTACTTTTCTCCTTCAGGAACAACAATGATTAGGAGTTTAAGGGTATACATACATCTAATCTTGGCCTTATAGAGGCACTCTTGGTGCTATAAAGATGATACATCTAATTTAATCTTGGCTTTATAGGGGCACTCTTGGGGCTATAAAGATGATGCATCTAATCTAATTTTGACCTTATAGGGGCACTCTTGGTGCTATAAAGATGATACATCTAATTAAATCTTGGCTTAATAGGGGCACTCTTGGGGCTATAAAGATGATGCATCTAATCTAATCTTGACCTTAATAATCTTGGGGGCACTCTTGGTTGGTGATACATCTAATTTATAAAGATGATACATCTAATTTAATCTTGGCCTTATAGGGGCACTCTTGGTGCTGTAAAGATGATACATCTAATTTAATCTTGGCTTTAGAGGGGCACTCTTGGGGCTATGAAGATGATGCATCTAATCTAATTTTGACCTTATAGGGGCACTCTTGGTGCTATAAAGATGACACATCTAATCTAATCTTGACCTTATAGAGGCACTCTTGGTGCTATAAAGATGATACATCTAATTTAATCTTGGCCTTATAGGGGCACTCTTGGTGCTGTAAAGATGATACATTTAATCTAATCTTGGCCTTATAGGCGCACTCTTGGTGCTCTAAAGATGATACATCTAACCTAATCTTGGCCTTATAGAGGCACTCTGGTGTTCTAAAGATGATACATCTAACCTAATTTTGGCCTTATAGAGGCACTCTTGGGGCTATATAGATGATACATTTAATCTAATCTTGACCTTATAGGCGCACTCTTGGTGCTATAAAGATGATACATCTAATCTAATCTTGGCTTTATAGGGGCACTCGGGGCTATAAAGATGATACATCTAATCTAATCTTGGCCTTATAAAGGCACTCTTGGGGCTATAAAGATGATACATGTAATCTAATCTTGACAGTATAGAGGTGCTCTTGGTGCTATAAAGATGATACATCTAATCTAATCTTGACCTTATAGGGGCACTCATGGTATAATAAAGATGATACATCTATTCTAATCTTGGCCTCATAGGGGCACTCTTGGTGCTATAAAGATGATAACTTTCTGATATAAGACAAGTTTGATCAGAGTTGAAAGACCAGTGTGATGTGAGTTTTCAGACAACAGACACATTGTGTGTGGCTTTTTGAGACAAGACTTACACATTTGAGTTCAGACAGGACACCAGTTTGTGACTTTGGGGCAGTTTGATGTGACCATTTTAGACAGGATGTTTGTCTGCTATGAAATTTTCTTATACCAGATATCAGTCTGATGTGAAATATTGAGACAAGACACTATTTCTGCTTCTGCTCTGAACTTTTCCTAGACAGGACACTGTCTGGTGTGAGTGTTGTAGCAGGACACTAGACTTGATATATATGTGACTTGGGACAGAACATCAGTCTGATGTAACTTTTCAAGACCAGGACAGTGCTTTTTATATATGTGACTTGGGACAGAACATCAGTCTGATGTAACTTTTCAAGACCAGGACAGTGGACTGGTGTCAGCTTTACATTTATACTTTGTGGGAATACCAAAAGAGATATGACATTAAATTTACAGCTGATGCAAATTCTTTTAAAGGAAGCTTTCTTAGGCTTTATATTGATGTTGGTTTAGTTAGGGAGCATATCCAGCTCTTCCTTAGGATCCTGACAGAAAAGAAAATTATATTGTGATTCATTCAAGCATGAAGGCTCAGAGCACACATAGACTCAATGTGCACCTCCTGAATTGCATGGTTCTGATGTTACGCTTAGTGCACACACACAATAGAGGGCTTAAAAGCCTCCCTCTACTTTACTTCAGGAAGAAATGGATATTCTTCCTTACAACTGTCTTTTTGCTGTGATACCCATTTAACATCTTGATGTATGTACATCAATTGTTCTGTGGTCTAAATTAAAGAATAGCAAAGCTTTTATTTGTATCTTGTATCAAGTCAAAAGTCAATCATGACCTTTTGTGTTTGCACCATACTGTTCTGTGCAACTATCAGTCTGTGAACATTTAACACAGATATAACATTTACAGCACTGCTTCATACAAATGTTAGCGTTGTTTGCAGCTGTTGTAGAATGCCAGAGATAGGGAAATTAATTGAGCTGTTGTAAACGAACAAAGTATGTGTATTTCATGTAATCAGAGATAACTGAAGCAAAATACATGAAAGATAAGGAAAGATACAATGGAGTCTGTGCATGATTGAACAGGAACCAAACAATGACTGTGAAGAAATATTCTAAGGGTGTTTGAAAAGGTTTATATAGTATGTCTAGTGTGGTGGAAGAATAAAAGGTTTATATATAGTATGTCTTGTCTGGTCTAAGAAGAAAAGCTTTATATTTAGTGTGTCTTCTGTGGTCTAAGAAGAAAAGGTTTATATATAGTATGTCTTGTCTGGTCTAAGAAGAAAATGTTTATATTTAGTTTGTCTTGTGTGATGGAAGAAGAAAAGGTTTATATATAGTATGTCTTGTGTGGTCTAAGAAGAAAATGTTTGTATATAGTTTGTCTTGTGTGATGGAAGAAGAAAAGGTTTATATTTAGTATGTCTTGTGTGGTCTAAGAAGAAAAGGTTTATATATAGTATGTCTTGTGTTGTCTAAGAAGAAAAATGTTTATATATATGATGTCTTGTGTGGTTGAAGAAGAAAAGGTTTATATTTAGTATGTCTTGTGTGGTCTAAGAAGAAAAGGTTTATATTTAGTATGTCTTGTGTGATGGAAGAAGAAAAGGTTTATATATAGTATGTCTTGTGTGGTCTAAGAAGAAAAGGTTTATATTAGTATGTCTTGTGTGGTCTAAGAAGAAAATGGTTTATACATAGTATGTCTTGAGTGGTCTAAGAAGAAAAGGTTTATATATATGATGTCTTGTGTGGTTGAAGAAGAAAAGGTTTATATTCAGTATGTCTTGTGTTGTCTAAGAAGAAAAGGTTTATATTTAGTATGTCTTGTGTGATGGAAGAAGAAAAGGTTTATATATAGTATGTCTTGTGTGGTCTAAGAAGAAAAGGTTCATATTAGTATGTCTTGAGTGGTCTAAGAAGAAAAGGTTTATATATAGTATGTCTTGAGTGGTCTAAGAAGAAAAGGTTTATATATAGTATGTCTTGAGTGGTCTAAGAAGAAAAGGTTTATATATAGTATGTCTTGTGTGGTGGAAGAAGAAAAGGTTTATATATAGTATGTCTTGTGTGGTCTAAGAAAACAAAGGTTTATATTTAGTATGTCTTGAGTGGTCTAAGAAGAAAAGGTTTATATATAGTATGTCTTGTGTGGTGGAAGAAGAAAAGGTTTATATATAGTATGTCTTGTGTGGTCTAAGAAAACAAAGGTTTATATTTAGTATGTCTTGTGTGGTCTAAGAAGAAAAGGTTTATATATAGTATGTCTTGTGTGGTCTAAGAAAAAAAGGTTTATATTTAGTATGTCTTGTGTGGTCTAAGAAGAAAAGGTTTATATATAGTATGTCTTGTGTGGTGGAAGAAGAAAAGGTTTATATATAGTATGTCTTGTGTGGTCTAAGAAAAACAAAGGTTTATATATAGTATGTCTTGTGTGGTCTAAGAAGAAAAGGTTTATATATAGTATGTCTTGAGTGGTCTAAGAAGAAAAGGTTTATATATAGTATGTCTTGAGTGGTCTAAGAAGAAAAGGTTTATATATAGTATGTCTTGTGTGGTGGAAGAAGAAAAGGTTTATATATAGTATGTCTTGTGTGGTCTAAGAAAACAAAGGTTTATATTTAGTATGTCTTGAGTGGTCTAAGAAGAAAAGGTTTATATATAGTATGTCTTGTGTGGTGGAAGAAGAAAAGGTTTATATATAGTATGTCTTGTGTGGTCTAAGAAAACAAAGGTTTATATTTAGTATGTCTTGTGTGGTCCAAGAAGAAAAGGTTTATATATAGTATGTTTTGTGTTGTCTAAGAAGAAAAGGTTTATATTTAGTATGTCTTGTGTGGTCTAAGAAAACAAAGGTTTATATTTAGTATGTCTTGTGTGGTCCAAGAAGAAAAGGTGTATATATAGTATGTCTTGTGTGGTGGAAGAAGAAAAGGTTTATATTCAGTATGTCTTGTGTGGTCTAAGAAGAAAAGGTTCATATTAGTATGTCTTGTGTGGTCTAAGAAAAAAAGTTTATATTCAGTATGTCTTGTGTGGTCTAAGAAGAAAAGGTTTAAATATAGTATGTCTTGTGTTGTCTAAGAAGAAAAGGTTTATATTTAGTATGTCTTGTGTGATGGAAGAAGAAAAGGTTTATATTTAGTATGTCTTAGGTGGTCTAAGAAGAAAAGGTTTATATATAGTATGTCTAGTGTGGTCTTAGAAGAAAAGGTTTATATTTAGTATGTCTTGTGTGGTCTAAGAAAAAAAGGTTTATTTTTAGTATGTCTTGTGTTGTCTAAGAAGAAAAGGTTTATATATAGTATGTCTTGTGTGGTGGAAGAAGAAAAGGTTTATATTCAGTATGTCTTGTGTGGTCTAAGAAGAAAAGGTTTATATTCAGTATGTCTTGTGTGGTCTAAGAAGAAAAGGTTTATATATAGTATGTTTTGTGTGGTGGAAGAAGAAAAGGTTTATATTCAGTATGTCTTGTGTGGTCTAAGAAGAAAAGGTTTATATTCAGTATGTCTTGTGTGGTCTAAGAAGAAAAGGTTTATATATAGTATGTCTAGTGTGGTCTTAGAAGAAAAGGTTTATATTTAGTATGTCTTGTGTGGTCTAAGAAAAAAAGGTTTATTTTAGTATGTCTTGTGTTGTCTAAGAAGAAAAGGTTTATATATAGTATGTCTTGTGTGGTGGAAGAAGAAAAGGTTTATATTTAGTATGTCTTGTGTTGTCTAAGAAGAAAAGATTTATATATAGTATGTCTTGTGTTGTCTAAGAAGAAAAGGTTTATACATAGTATGTCTTGTGTGGTCTAAGAAGAAAAGGTTTATATTCAGTATGTCTTGTGTGGTCTAAGAAGAAAAGGTTTATATTCAGTATGTCTTGAGTGGTCTAAGAAGAAAAGGTTTATATATAGTATGTTTTGTGTGGTCTAAGAAGAAAAGGTTTATATTCAGTATGTCTTGTGTGGTCTAAGAAGAAAAGGTTTATATTCAGTATGTCTTGTGTGGTCTAAGAAGAAAAGGTTTATACATAGTATGTCTTGAGTGGTCTAAGAAGAAAAGGTTTATATATATGATGTCTTGTGTGATGGAAGAAGAAAAGGTTTATATTTAGTATGTCTTGTGTTGTCTAAGAAGAAAAGGTTTATATATAGTATGTCTTGTGTGGTCTAAGAAGAAAAGGTTCATATTAGTATGTCTTGAGTGGTCTAAGAAGAAAAGGTTTATAAATATGATGTCTTGTGTGGTGGAAGAAGAAAAGGTTTATATTTAGTATGTCTTGTGTGGTCTAAGAAGAAAAGGTTTATATATAGTATGTCTAGTGTGGTCTAAGAAGAAAAGGTTCATATTAGTATGTCTTGTGTGGTCTAAGAAGAAAAGGTTTATACATAGTATGTCTTGTGTGGTCTAAGAAGAAAAGGTTTATATATAGTATGTCTTGTGTGGTCTAAGAAGAAAAGGTTTATATATATGATGTCTTGTGTGATGGAAGAAGAAAAGGTTTATATATAGTATGTCTTGTGTGGTCTAAGAAGAAAAGGTTCATATTAGTATGTCTTGTGTGGTCTAAGAAGAAAAGGTTTATAAATATGATGTCTTGTGTGATGGAAGAAGAAAAGGTTTATATATAGTATGTCTTGTGTGGTCTAAGAAGAAAAGGTTCATATTAGTATGTCTTGTGTGGTCTAAGAAGAAAAGGTTTATACATAGTATGTCTTGAGTGGTCTAAGAAGAAAAGGTTTATATATATGATGTCTTGTGTGGTTGAAGAAGAAAAGGTTTATATTCAGTATGTCTTGTGTGGTCTAAGAAGAAAAGGTTTATATTTAGTATGTCTTGTGTGATGGAAGAAGAAAAGGTTTATATATAGTATGTCTTGTGTGGTCTAAGAAGAAAAGGTTCATATTTAGTATGTCTTGAGTGGTCTAAGAAGAAAAGGTTTATATATAGTATGTCTTGAGTGGTCTAAGAAGAAAAGGTTTATATATAGTATGTCTTGTGTGGTGGAAGAAGAAAAGGTTTATATATAGTATGTCTTGTGTGGTCTAAGAAGAAAAGGTTCATATTAGTATGTCTTGTGTGGTCTAAGAAGAAAAGGTTTATACATAGTATGTCTTGTGTGGTCTAAGAAGAAAAGGTTTATATTAGTATGTCTTGTGTGGTCTAAGAAGAAAAGGTTTATACATAGTATGTCTTGAGTGGTCTAAGAAGAAAAGGTTTATATATATGATGTCTTGTGTGGTTGAAGAAGAAAAGGTTTATATTCAGTATGTCTTGTGTGGTCTAAGAAGAAAAGGTTTATATATAGTATGTTTTGTGTTGTCTAAGAAGAAAAGGTTTATATTTAGTATGTCTTGTGTGGTCTAAGAAAACAAAGGTTTATATTTAGTATGTCTTGTGTGGTCCAAGAAGAAAAGGTGTATATATAGTATGTCTTGTGTGGTGGAAGAAGAAAAGGTTTATATTCAGTATGTCTTGTGTGGTCTAAGAAGAAAAGGTTCATATTAGTATGTCTTGTGTGGTCTAAGAAAAAAAAGTTTATATTCAGTATGTCTTGTGTGGTCTAAGAAGAAAAGGTTTAAATATAGTATGTCTTGTGTTGTCTAAGAAGAAAATGTTTGTATATAGTATGTCTTGTGTGATGGAAGAAGAAAAGGTTTATATTTAGTATGTCTTAGGTGGTCTAAGAAGAAAAGGTTTATATATAGTATGTCTAGTGTGGTCTTAGAAGAAAAGGTTTATATTTAGTATGTCTTGTGTGGTCTAAGAAAAAAAAGGTTTATTTTTAGTATGTCTTGTGTTGTCTAAGAAGAAAAGGTTTATATATAGTATGTCTTGTGTGGTGGAAGAAGAAAAGGTTTATATTCAGTATGTCTTGTGTGGTCTAAGAAGAAAAGGTTTATATTCAGTATGTCTTGTGTGGTCTAAGAAGAAAAGGTTTATATATAGTATGTTTTGTGTGGTGGAAGAAGAAAAGGTTTATATTCAGTATGTCTTGTGTGGTCTAAGAAGAAAAGGTTTATATTCAGTATGTCTTGTGTGGTCTAAGAAGAAAAGGTTTATATATAGTATGTCTAGTGTGGTCTTAGAAGAAAAGGTTTATATTTAGTATGTCTTGTGTGGTCTAAGAAAAAAAAGGTTTATTTTTAGTATGTCTTGTGTTGTCTAAGAAGAAAAGGTTTATATATAGTATGTCTTGTGTGGTGGAAGAAGAAAAGGTTTATATTTAGTATGTCTTGAGTGGTGGAAGAAGAAAAGGTTTATATATAGTATGTCTTGTGTGGTCTAAGAAGAAAAGGTTTATATATAGTATGTCTTGTGTTGTCTAAGAAGAAAAGGTTTATATTCAGTATGTCTTGTGTGGTCTAAGAAGAAAAAGGTTTATATATAGTATGTCTTGTCTGGTCTAAGAAGAAAAGGTTTATATATAGTATGTCTTGAGTGGTCTAAGAAGAAAAGGTTTATATATAGTATGTCTTGTGTTGTCTAAGAAGAAAAGGTTTATACATAGTATGTCTTGTGTGGTCTAAGAAGAAAAGGTTTATATTCAGTATGTCTTGTGTGGTCTAAGAAGAAAAGGTTTATATTCAGTATGTCTTGTGTGGTCTAAGAAGAAAAGGTTTATATATAGTATGTTTTGTGTGGTCTAAGAAGAAAAGGTTTATATTCAGTATGTCTTGTGTGGTCTAAGAAGAAAAGGTTTATATTCAGTATGTCTTGTGTGGTCTAAGAAGAAAAGGTTTATACATAGTATGTCTTGAGTGGTCTAAGAAGAAAAGGTTTATATATATGATGTCTTGTGTGATGGAAGAAGAAAAGGTTTATATTTAGTATGTCTTGAGTGGTGGAAGAAGAAAAGGTTTATATATAGTATGTCTTGTGTGGTCTAAGAAGAAAATGTTTATATATAGTATGTCTTGTGTTGTCTAAGAAGAAAAGGTTTATATTCAGTATGTCTTGAGTGGTCTAAGAAGAAAAGGTTTATATATAGTATGTCTTGTCTGGTCTAAGAAGAAAAGGTTTATATATAGTATGTCTTGAGTGGTCTAAGAAGAAAAGGTTTATATATAGTATGTCTTGTGTGGTGGAAGAAGAAAAGGTTTATATATAGTATGTCTTGAGTGGTCTAAGAAGAAAAGGTTTATATTCAGTATGTCTTGTGTGGTCTAAGAAGAAAAGGTTTATATTCAGTATGTCTTGTGTGGTCTAAGAAGAAAATGTTTATATTCAGTATGTCTTGTGTGGTCTAAGAAGAAAAGGTTTATATTTAGTATGTCTTGTGTGGTCTAAGAAGAAAATGTTTATATTTAGTATGTCTTGTGTGGTCTTAGAAGAAAATGTTTATATTTAGTATGTCTTGTGGTCTAAGAAGAAAAGGTTTATATTCAGTATGTCTTGTGTTGTCTAAGAAGAAAAGAAGTATGTCTTGTGTGGTCTAAGAAGATAAAGGTTTATATTCAGTATGTCTTGTGTTGTCTAAGAAGAAAAGGTTTATATATAGTATGTCTTGTGTGGTCTAAGAAGAAAAGGTTTATATTTAGTATGTCTTGTGTGGTCTAAGAAGAAAAGGTTTATATTTAGTATGTCTTGTGTGGTCTAAGAAGAAAAGGTTTATATATAGTATGTCTTGTGTGGTCTAAGAAGAAAAGGTTTATATTTAGTATGTCTTGTGTGGTCTAAGAAGAAAAGGTTTATATTTAGTATGTCTTGTGTGGTCTAAGAAGAAAAGGTTTATATTCAGTATGTCTTGAGTGGTCTAAGAAGAAAAGGTTTATATTTAGTGATGTCTTGTGTGATGGAAGAAGAAAAGGTTTATATTTAGTATGTCTTGTGTTGTCTAAGAAGAAAAGGTTTATATATAGTATGTCTTGAGTGGTCTAAGAAGAAAAGGTTCATATTAGTATGTCTTGAGTGGTCTAAGAAGAAAAGGTTTATAATTTATGATGTCTTGTGTGATGGAAGAAGAAAAGGTTTATATTTAGTATGTCTTGTGTTGTCTAAGAAGAAAAGGTTTATATATAGTATGTCTTGTGTGGTCTAAGAAGAAAAGGTTCATATTAGTATGTCTTGTGTGGTCTAAGAAGAAAAGGTTTATATTTAGTATGTCTTGAGTGGTCTAAGAAGAAAAGGTTTATATTTAGTATGTCTTGTGTGGTCTAAGAAGAAAAGGTTTAAATATAGTATGTCTTGTGTGGTCTAAGAAGAAAAGGTTTATATTAGTGATGTCTTGTGTGATCTAAGAAGAAAAGGTTTATATTTAGTATGTCTTGTGTGGTCTAAGAAGAAAAGGTTTATATTTAGTATGTCTTGTGTGGTCTAAGAAGAAAAGGTTTATATATAGTATGTCTTGTGTGATGGAAGAAGAAAAGGTTTATATTTAGTATGTCTTGTGTGGTCTAAGAAGAAAAGGTTTATATATAGTATGTCTAGTGTGGTGGAAGAAGAAAAGGTTTATATATAGTATGTCTAGTGTGGTGGAAGAAGAAAAGGTTTATATATAGTATGTCTTGTGTGGTCTAAGAAGAAAAGGTTTATATTTAGTATGTCTTGTGTGGTCTAAGAAGAAAAGGTTTATATTCAGTATGTCTTGTGTGGTGGAAGAAGAAAAGATTTATATATAGTATGTCTTGTGTGGTCTAAGAAGAAAAGATTTATATTTCGTATGTCTTCTGTAGTCTTAGTAGAAAAGGTTTATATTTAGTATGTCTTGTGTTGTCTAAGAAGAAAAGGTTTATATATAGTATGTCTTGAGTGGTCTAAGAAGAAAAGGTTTATATATATGATGTCTTGTGTGATGGAAGAAGAAAAGGTTTATATATAGTATGTCTTGTGTTGTCTAAGAAGAAAAGGTTCATATTAGTATGTCTTGAGTGGTCTAAGAAGAAAAGGTTTATATATAGTATGTCTTGTGTTGTCTAAGAAGAAAAGGTTTATATATAGTATGTCTAGTGTGGTGGAAGAAGAAAAGGTTTATATTCAGTATGTCTAGTGTGGTGGAAGAAGAAAAGGTTTATATATAGTATGTCTTGTGTTGTCTAAGAATAAAAAAAGGTTTACGTTTAGTATGTCTTGTGTGGTCTAAGAAGAAAAGGTTTATATATAGTATGTCTTGTGTGGTGGAAGAAGAAAAGGTTTATATATAGTATGTCTTGTGTTGTCTAAGAAGAAAAGGTTTACGTTTAGTATGTCTTGTGTGGTCTAAGAAGAAAAGGTTTATATATAGTATGTCTAGTGTGGTCTAAGAAGAAAAGGTTTATATTTAGTATGTCTTGTGTGGTGGAAGAAGAAAAGGTTTATTTCTAGTATGTCCTGTGCGATGGGAGCTGAAGAGAGACTCCTTTCCACAGAAGTATTGTTCTTTTCAGGAGATAATTTATTTCATAAAATACAGTTTTGAACATGAGCTTTTCAAGAATGCATGTGTATCCCTTGATATCTGTTAATAAAAAACAAGGCTTTTTAAAAATGCAAGTGTCAATATTTAAAAAATAAAAAACACATGGCTTTTGAAGCATGTCTATGCCATAATATTTGTGGGTCTTTTTGTCTCTTTACCAGGAAGTTGAGATAGCTCTAGATGTGCAATATAATGGTGGGTTCAGGTTATCGGTAGACGTTGACCTTGTCTTTGGTACCTCTGCATATGTGTCCATCACTGTGAATAAGCTGAAAGGCAGAGGAAGGCTGTCCCTTAGCAGACATCCTTACAGCCATTGGTCCTTCTCGTTTTTTGAGGTATGATGTTTGTATATTCACAAAATCACTGTATTGATACAGCAGCCTGGAATATCTTATATAATAGAAATTCAAAAGGTTGTGTGCAAACGGAAAGCATATTTTTCTAGTAATAATGTTGTGTCTAATGACTTCCATTTATATTCTTGATGAAAGAACAGAAAGGTGTCCATCGTTTGTACAGAATCACTAAAAGGTAAAGGAGGTACAGTGGCTGAGTGGTTTAGGAATCTTGCTTGCATGCGAAAGGTACCGGGTTCGATTCCTGCCACGAGCGCTGCATTATGTCCTTTAGCAATACATTGTGCTCTATTCACTCAGCTGTTGAATGACCGGGTACATTATGTCCTTTAACAATACATTGTGCTCTATTCACTTAGCTGTCAAATAAGTACAATTCGTTCTCCCTAACATCTCCAGCGTGTTCAAAACGTGACTGCAACTTTTATCAGAAGTTTTTTTCAAAATTGATTTTCACAACTTTCCTTTCGTTTTCTATCACTACAAGTTTGGTTTATATGAATGCTAAAACAACTAACTTTTCAATTAAAGATTCAAATAAAAAAATATTGACAAATAAAAATGAAAAATTGCAAATTTTAAGCAAAATTAGATCAAAATTACTTAATTTTTTGAGCTTGTATTATTTCTTCTGAGTGATTGCATTACAACTGCCGTATGTAAAAAAATATTGTCACAAACCTTATTCCACATATTTTCAATTGAAAACTTGGGGATTTTTTCACATATTTAAATTGTTTGTGAAATTTCTTTCCATTGATACCAGTTTAGATTTTCTTCTTAAAGCAAAACATGCAAAGACAATGAACAGAAAGTGAAAATAATCACCGCTGTAATTTACTCACGAAAAACAAAGCTGCACATCTAGTGCAGTATTCGAATCCGAGTCGCGCGTCATGCATGCTAACTGCTATACTACATTGCCTATCAGTAGAGTGTGGATTTGTTTTGATTGTTATTGGGTGTGAGCAAAGAGGGGTTGGTTGCCCTTTGTGTTTTCAATTGAAAATATGTGGAATAAGGTTTGTGACAATAGTTTTTGCATACAACAGTTGTATTGCAATCAGGAGCTACGATTTTTTCAAAAAAAAAATTGATTATAGGGGTAGTCAAAATTTGACCGAAATTGGATGCATTGATGTCTTCGCAAGTTTCTCACGGGTTTTCAGGCTAAAAGCAAGGTCTGGAGTTTTTTTTTTTAATTTTGTGCATTTTTTAAAGTTTCTCTATTTCAACCCATTTTTCTCAATAATCTTTTGCATAAGCCCCATCAAAAAGTTACATTTTCTGGAAGAACTATTTGAGCTCTTTCAAATGATACCAGGATCACTGTTGTGGGTCTATTTGATGAAGCAAATAATTTTTGAAAAGTGCATTCAAATCTGGTCATGCGACGATCGGTTGGAGATATAAGGTTAACCTGCAATGGACTGGCGTCCCAACCAGAGGGAGTCATGTGCTCCCATCTGCTTAGGCAAAGGAAACCGAGGATAAGTACCGGCACTATGGGCCTAGTAGTATACAAAAGGTGGGTTCTGGCCATTAAGTGCACAAGCTATTTTCTTTCAGTATGCTATCATAGGGGCATTTATATGCCCAACGTGCATCGCATTTTTATCGCGGTTTTTTTGTTTTTTTACAGTTTTATTTTTTTGTTCTCACTAATCGGACTGGGGTTCTGGCACTTTTTTTTATACTGTTTTTGTATTTTCACTAAGCGGACTGGAGTTCTGGCACACTTATTATACCGCCTTAATAATTACTTTTCACACAACTTAAAACAACTTGGGGTTCTGGGCCACTTTTTAAACTGTTTTTTTGTTTTTACCAAGCGGACTGGAGTTCTGACACACTTATTATAATGCTTTCATTACTGTTTTTCACACACACACACCTTAAAACGAGTTGTGGGTTCTGGCTTACCTTGATGCACCCCTTGTCTTGAAAATTGATGACAGAAAAAGATTGTTATCTTTATTTCTAATTTAATCTTTTTATTTAATATTCATATCTGTATAACTTAAGGCCAAAGTAGTGGACGATTCTCTCACAACCCAGCGCTTGGTATAGAGACGTGACAAGGAAATTTTATTCATTCGCATACTATATACAATGTGGTGTTCACTTTTCAATAGATTCATACCATGACGAAAGGTCTTGTTGTCATATAGTGCTTATTTGTACAGCTGATGGTGTATATATTTTTTGACAACATATTTTTTGACACCTTTTGCTTTTCAGATCTCACTTCCATCTTCCATCTTCCATCAGGATAAAATACATTTTGCTCAAAGCCCTACATACTCGCTGATGGGTACTCCAGCCCATTCCTCTTTCATTTTTCCAAGCACCTTTTTATTCATGGTGCTGTGGAGTGGGTGGTCTGTCAGATAATCACTATGTCATAGAGGTGTGACTAAGACATACGCATCCTCAGTTTGGATTTCAAGCAGTAGACTTATTCGTATCTATAAAGAGAAGATTGCATCGCTCCCCATATTGCTCCTTCAGGTTGTTGTAATAAAAGTCATACATCAGATGTTTACTCAGGTCCAGGACACACATCCCAATATAGACTGGTCGATTCATATTCAGCTGACGTTTGTGTATGTGTTTAGGTGGCTAGATCATTATCACATACCACATGCCTTGCAAACGCGGGGCTAGCTCTCCACCGGCGAAGCTCGTCATCCTCAGAGGCTCTCACGAGCTTGACGTCTACACGCTTGTGCAGATCTTCCATAGTCTTACCAAAGACGCTATTGTTCTTCAGCTTGTAGAGGTCCTTCTCAAAGCTGGTCTTGTCCTTTTTGCGGAGTTCTGTATTCATTCTGATTTAGGGTTCCATCCACTTGTTTTGGTCGAACCGAATTGCACGATGTATTTTTGTCAACTTCATACCTAGAGTGAGGTAGAGTTGCAAATTTCGGTAGTGCACAACATAGCGCTTTTTATCGCAGGGATTGGGAACCAACTTTTCAACATCAGTTGACGTATTCAAAAGCCCTTGCTGATAATCTGACAACCACTCCTTCGGAACCTTCATGCGTTCTGGAGCAAGTGGGTATGCATTGTGGACGCCGTGTAGCTCTTGAGGATACTCAAGGTCCGCCTCGAGTAGGTAACCCTTTTCTGCATCGGGTGAAAGCGTATCTAGTGGGGGGCATCTCATCCACCCATTCAAATCCACCCGTGGGTAGTGCTTGACTCATCGCCTAACCATACAAGTTATTTGCATCTAGGTAGAGAATATGATTGTTGGGCTTGGAACGGTCATAGCTTAAGACATAGGGGTTGTTGGCTTTAGCATAGCACTTGGATACCATGGAAATACCACCTCTCATGCCTTTTTCAAAGAACAGATGCATGTCATAGTCGGTCAGGAGTTCATTTCTACACCTGTATATTTCAAAAGTGCATCCCAAGACAACTCCAGGGCTTGTATAATAGTGTGCTGAATCAGACCATACTGCTGGAAGCAAGTCTTCCGATATATTTTGAAGACATCAGCTAGTAGAAGCACATCAGTCCGCAGGTATAGGTTGTGATAATCTCCTATTGTATCACATTTTGAATATCCCCCAAACCTGCTCATGTTGATAATCCTCATTGGAGATAGGTTCATCCGTAAGCTTGCTATAGAAGGCATCTTGCGGAGGTAGGCACTCCTAAACCATTCTCAGGAATCCATATACTCATAGGGATAAATCCCCTTACGCAATAACAATTGTCTTCTTTTATCATTCAGTTCATATTCATTTGTGATGTGGAAGTCAATAGAATCATTAGCTGCAACCAGCGTATCCAATGACGCAAGCAGGAGTTGTGGCTATCGATGAACTTCAACTGACCAAGGGAGAAGGATATTTATTTCCCCATGTTGTTGGGGATGCAGGTTATCTTTCCTTCCACTTTGCTGATGGCTTGCATGATCAAATGAGAGTCATAGCCTTGCAGGTTATGGAACACAACTAGGATTGTGGTTGTTTTGGGGCTCAGACACAGATTCAGTTTGCAGGCATTGTGCGCAGCACCTCTGTACTTACCTGTGATATGGCAGTGGTCGTGGACAGAATCACCATGTAGAGGTTTTTACATATTTGACAATCCTGTGCCTCCTGGTGTGTGCGCCAATCCTCTCTGGTGATTATCATAGGTCGAGGGTTTGCCAGAACTGCTTTGAATTTAGTTTCTTCCTGCTGCAAAGCCTCAAGGAACTTCTTAGCTGCATTTTGTCCTGGATATACTACAGGAGGCTCTGTACGACCATCACATCTGACCACAACATACCCATAGCCACACACTTCATGCTTTTAAGTCTTTTGGGTATTGGATTGCGAGGGGTTGGATTGTGGACCATCTATCTTAGAGGTAAGTGCCTCAAAATCTGTGTAGATTATGTGGGGCGCTGGAAGCTGCTTGTAGTAGTTCTGAAAGAACAGCTTGTTTTACCTTCTTTCGGCATCTCAATACCTACAGCCGTTTGACCAATTTCCATACAATCAGATCTATGGGCCTCGAGCAGGTCTTCCAGGAATAGCCATGTAGACACCTCTCACAAAAGTGCTTACGCCTTTGATTGGCACTTTGATCAAAGAGCAGGTGGCTGAGGCTTTTGACCTACGTGTAGTGGAACTAACATGCCTTCTCAATCAATAGAAGGTTTATACTGGGTATATTCTTGTCTTGTTTGCTGAGTCTGTGAACGATCACCCCTGAGTCCCTGATAGCCAGATTGTTTTGTTTTTCGACCTTCCCGATTTGGGAGAGTGGAGCTGGAGCCTCTATTGCTTCAAAGTGTAAGCCGTCTTTTGAGGAATACTTGCTGCATCTTTCTGGATTTTTCTTGTCTGGAAACAGAGCAGATTGGAGAGCCCAGCAGAGAGACTTATCATCACAGTTTTTCACATTAATGATAGTCTTTTTAGCTTTGAGTTCTTTCGGCAAACTGATGTAGCATCTGCCTCGTAGTGGTTGGTACCATGCAATTTTCAGCCAGAGGTCTTTCACTTTATCCACCATATATCCTGACCCTCTCTGAGTCCATTTCTCAAGAGATTCTATCATGCGTGGGAAAGCGTTGTTGAGAGCTGGGTCAATCTCATCCACTTGTAGGACAGTCATCTGCATCAATCTCATCCACTTGCAGGGCAGTCGTCTGATTGCTGTGAAATACTGAACTTGCAAATTATGTTTCTCAATTGATGTTGTCCTTCTTCAGCCCCACTCTGAGTACTAAGTGGAATTTTACCAGCGAAGGGCTCCAACCTCTCCTGCTACCTTCCAGTGAATTGCGGAATGAACATCGTCCAACAATGCTAGTGGGTCAGTGCCCAATCAGTGCTTATCTGCGATATTTATCTGCCAACTGTGGAGGTAACTGCCAATTATCCCAGCTGCCCTTATGAACCTTGGTGCAGGAACAGGGTGCTCTCGGTGCAGGAACTGACCTTAACGGTATATGGGCTGGTATATACCTATTAGCGATGATGGCATTTATGTAGTCATTTTTAATATGATTTCCACTTTTGCCTGTGGGTCATCAAGGAGGATATTATTTTGAACCACGTAGTTTCTCAACGCCTTGACTCTCTCTTCTAAGTGCAGCTCAATTTATAAGTTATCCGTTGTACGCTGTTGTACTATAGTATGTTATGTCTCTAATAGGTTGTTATTTGTATACTATAACATATCATACCTCTAATAGGGTGTCGCAACAGATTGGTTATACATCATTTTTAAGTTCTGCAAGCACTTTGTGAAAGTTTATATGAGCTTGTTTTTCAATGCGCTTAAGTTTTTCAACAACCCTTTTGCCACCACAACCACAGCAAAGTTGTGTCTGAGAATAAACACCGACCCCACACTTGCGGCATGGTGCTGTTTGACGTTTACCATTTCTAATCACGGTAAAGTTGTGTCTGAGAATAAACACTGACCCCACACTTGCGGCATGGTGCTGTTGGACGTTTACCATTTCTAATCATGGCAAAGTTGTGTCTGAGAATAAACACCGACCCCACACTTGCGGCATAATGCTGTTTGACGTTTACCATTTCTAATCACGGCAAAGTTGTGTCTGAGAATAAACACCGACCCCACACTTGCGGCATAATGCTGTTTGACGTTTACCATTTCTAATCACGGCAAAGTTGTGTCTGAGAATAAATACCGACCCCACACTTGCGGCATGGTGCTGTTGGACGTTTATCATTTCTAATCACGGAAAAGTTGTGTCTGAGAATAAACACCTACCCCACACTTGCGGCATGGTGCTGTTGGACGTTTATCATTTCTAATCACGGCAAAGTTGTGTCTGAGAATAAACACCTACCCCACACTTGTGGCATGGTGCTGTTGGACGTTTACCATTTCTAATCACGGCAAAGTTAGGTCTGAGAATAAACACCTACCCCACACTTGCGGCATGGTGCTGTTTGACGTTTACCATTTCTAATCACGGCAAAGTTGTGTCTGAGAATAAACACCTACCCCACACTTGTGGCATGGTGCTGTTGGATGTTTACCATTTCTAATCACGGCAAAGTTGTGTCTGAGAATAAACACCTACCCCACACTTGTGGCATGGTACTGTTGGATGTTTACTGTTTCTAATCACGGCAAAGTTGTGTCTGAGAATAAACACCTACCCCACACTTGTGGCATGGTGCTGTTGGACGTTTACCATTTCTAATCACGGCAAAGTTAGGTCTGAGAATAAACACACCTACCCCACACCAAAGTTGTGTCTGAGAATAAACACCTACCCCACACTTGCGGCATGGTGCTGTTGGACGTTTACCATTTCTAATCACGGCAAAGTTAGGTCTGAGAATAAACAGCTACCCCACACCTGCGGCATGGTGCTGTTTGACGTTTACCATTTCTAATCACGGCAAAGTTGTGTCTGAGAATAAACACCTACCCCACACTTGCGGCATGGTGCTGTTGGATGTTTACTGTTTCTAATCACGGCAAAGTTGTGTCTGAGAATAAACACCAACCCCACACTTGCTGCATGGTACTATTGGGTGTTTTCCATTTCTAATCACTACTCACTGCTGCCAGCATCGATTATACATAGCAGATCTTCCACACGTTTTTTTCTTACCTAGCGGTAGCCAATTACACTTGTTGTGTGCACATACTGACATAGGGTATATCTCTAATTGTATGTTGTATTATTTTAGTTTTTTCCCATTTGGTGGGAGCTCGGTGTTGTGAGGAACGATCAAAAACTCTTTACAGACAAATCCACTAGCCAGACCATCTTGAAGATAGTATGGGACATACTCTCCAGGCTTTGTAACAGACACGTCCAATCCAATAAATATTTACAGACCACACAGGGTCTGAAGTATGACGTCGACCTTCTTCCAGCTCACCTGGATGGTATAGATAACGCATTACAGCGTTAGTAGGTACTTTTTACTCCTTCAAGCCAACTGGATCAGCTGGAGATGCCGGTTTTTGTTTCACCATTTTAGCTTTGATAGCATTGACAGGCTTTTTGACGATCAGTCCTGTGACTTCGTTGTTCAAAGGTGAAACAACGGCAGGTAGTCTCTCTTCCCATTCTGTCGATCTCTCTCCTTTCGGCAATTTTATTTCCTGAGCATACTGATATCCGAACAACCGTTCTGCTAGTGTACGATTAAACCGCTCTGCAAAAGCTTGATCACGATGAACGTCTGGGAATCCACGTCTTACCTCAACACCATGCTTCTTTAATGTATCAGTTACAGAACCCATGAACTCACGCCCTGGATCCACCTGAAGTAGTTTCGGCCATTCGAGTGGACTACAGTTATAGATATAGATGTGAGTAAATGCAGAAGCAACCTCTGTTGAATACTTCGAACTTAAAGGCTCAGCCTCTTTATACCGACTGGCAACATCGACCACAAGTAGCGCATATTTATAGGTCTTGCATCCAACTTTGTCATGCGGTAGAAACGAGGTCGGCTTGATGGACTTGATTTAGTGCAGAAATGTCGAACTTAGGTTGTGGTATATAGCGGGAAGGAGGTAGGTAGATCTGCCATATAGCCTGCTTTTTTAGCCAAGCCCGGGATTTATTTTCAGACACCTTTGCAGCTTTTGTAAGTTTCTTTATAGCTGGAGTTCCTCTGCAATACCCCTGAGGGCTATAGTATATATCTGCTAGTTTCATCTCATATAAGACATATGACATATGTATTTAATATGGCAATGAATTACACAAAGAAAGTAGCACAAACATGAGGACCCGCACAGGTCTGGGTGTGAAAGGTGTACACACAACTCATCAAGTTATTGTTGATACCCCAACAGCCACAGCAGATAATCACGTGATTGTCGAATTCCTGAAGCTGCAGCAGCATGATGTCATTGTCCCAGGCACGGTCAGACTAGCCTTCAACATTACTCTGAATAGCACAGATGAGAATCGCACTATTGTCAACAACATAGGCAGCAACATTGTGGGCAAACTAGAGGTAAAGCTTGGAGGTGAGGTTGTCATGAGTTGGGACAACGCAGATGTGTTCTACAACTTTGCAGACCTATGGAACTCCTCTGGCACGAAACGTAACAGCAACTACCAGGGCATAAGCAGAACAAATTTGTCTGAAAATTCGTGTAGGTGCTGGTGATAAAGTTGATAATAATTAGGGTGACAATGCGATTGCTAAAGCTTTTGGCAATAGATTTACTATACCATTAGATTTTAGTCTCTTGAGTGGCCACGCCCCATTTCACCCATCAGGTCTGCATGATTGGTTTGAATACATCATATACTTTGCACCTAACGAGAAGGTTATCATTGCAAGCGATGACACCAACGCTTCCTACACTCTGAACCTCACTAGCTCTGTGTGGACTATCTCTTTGAATTTACCTCGGCACAGTACCAGCGGCGTTGTCCTGTTGTTCGTCAAACCAGTTGATGATGGTGGATTTGCACGAAAACCTGAGACTTTCACGAATCCCAAATATCACTAAGGTCAGTGTAACCATTGAAGGTGTTCCTAACCAGCTATATGCCCAAAGCGTTCTCCCATACTAGCACTGGGACGAGGCTAAGAAGGTATTTGGCTCCGGTAGATTGTCCATGAGCGAGGGTCTCAATCCCGAGGTAGGCTTAGTTGTTAAGGAGACCGGTCTACATTCCATCGATTTATCAGCATATCTCCAAAAACGCTATGCACTTGTTCTTGATCTGCTCAGCATCAATGATGCTTTACATGGTAATGGCCGCAAGCTGGGTAACAGTAGTGTAGGCATGACTGGAGTTCAACTGCACTCCTACAGCTGAAGGTACAGTGATTATGTACTACTTCGTAGTCTCGGATAAACAACTGGTTATCAAGAACGGTCGCCTAGCCAGAGTGTGGAGTTAGATGTAAAACCTATATAAAAATGGACTTACCAAGAGATCCCCACACTGCGATAATATGTGGTAAAAGAGGTTCTGGAAAGACACAGTATGTGTTGGACCTCTTAGAAACCAGCTATTCAGGCATATTTGCAAGAAATTATCTCACAATCAAACATACTTACAATGCGAGTCCCTTTCTGACAACTGCAATGTCTTCTTTCTAGATCCCTCTGGTGATAAATTGTGAAAATATCTTGAAATCATAAGCAAGCTCTACCAAGGTATACCTTCTCTCTGCGTAGTCGATGATCTGCAGAAAATAGCTTTGTGAAAAAGAGGAGAGCATTATCAAATTTAGCTTTTTCAGGTAGACATCACCAGCACTCGCTATGGGTGTTAAATTAGAAATGGAACTTGGTTATTACTGGTGTTTGTGAACAGACTGAGTGGATTGCTTTATACCACTGCAAGTCAGCTCATTGCTTTGATCTAGTTATGAAAGAAAACTGGCATTCCACAAGAAAAGTGGCAAGAAATCCATGATAAGCTATCAAGTACAAAGTATTAAAAAGTGGACCACCTTTTAATAATAATAATAATAATAATAATACACATATATTTTTAACGCGCCCCTTTGAACTAAATTGTCAGGAGCGCGGAACAGTAAGTAAAGTAAATGATAAGATATATGAAACAAATGAAGTATAAAACTAGAAATTTAAAAGCAAAATATTGAAATACCTAAAATATAAATACGCAATTAATCAATACATAATTCATAGGCTAAACGAAAGATTAAGAGCTGAACAAGCTGAATAAGAAATATAAACAAATGAAGTAAAAACAAATAAAGTAAAAGTACAAATTACTGAAATACCTAAAATAAGTATACACAATGAATCAATACATAAAACAAAGACTAAAGATTATAAGCACATTTAAAAAGGTGGGTTTTCAGTTGAGATTTAAAAACATTGTAACAGTGAATTGCACGTAATTGAACGGGTAAATTATTCCACAAGGTACAGGCAGCAACAGAATAAGATCTTTGACCAGCAGATTTAGAATTGAATTTTGGTAAAACAAGAGTTGGAGCAGTTGACTGTCTGGTAAAACGAATTGGGTTAAAAACTTTTAAATGTAAGTAAGAAGGTCCGGATTTATAGACAGATTTATGGGCGAACATGAGAATTTTGAATTTTATTCTAAACTGAATAGGTAGCCAATGAAGGTTAAACAGAATTGGAGTGATATGGTCGTGCAGGATGAAAGCAGACGAGCAGC
Source organism: Chiridota heheva (assembly GCA_020152595.1). Lineage (NCBI taxonomy): Eukaryota > Metazoa > Echinodermata > Holothuroidea > Apodida > Chiridotidae > Chiridota > Chiridota heheva. Next base: position 1,862,352 of record JAIGNY010001856.1, read on the forward strand.
ATGGTTTTGAATTTTCTGGAGATGTTGAATTTGATAATTTGGTAAACCAACAAATAAGCTATTACAAAAATCAAGTCTCGAACTAATAAAAGCATGAACAAGAGTGGCAAGCATTGAGAGCGGTATGTACTTCTTGACTGAGAAAATGTTACGTAAATGCCAGTAGGCATTTTTACAAACAGTTGCCATGTGGGCATTATATGAGAGACAACTATCGAATATAACCCCTAAGTTCCTGGCAGAAGTGCTTTTTGAGATGGTGACGCCATCGATAAATAGATTTAAATCAGGGACTGGCTTCCGGTGTGATTTTGGATGGAATAGAAGTAACTCAGATTTGTCGGCATTGAGCTTGAGCTTGTGGCTAGTCATCCAATTACATATGGTTAGAATACAGGTTTCAAATCTTTTAGTGACAGACAAAATTTCATCGTTATCATCTAGATTTACTGGCAACCATAGCTGTATATCATCAGCATAAAAATGATAGTAAAGCCCACATTTTTCAATAAGATCAGCTAAGGGTGCAGTATAAGCCGTATATAAAAAGGGACCAAGCACGCTTCCTTGAGGTACACCGTAGTGGAGATCCTTGACAGTAGAATGGTGCTTATCAATGACAACCTTGATTGAAACTTCTGTGTGTGAGATAAGAATGAATCCACTTCAGAGCATTACCAGAAATGCCAAAATATGATTTGAGCGTATCAAGAAGAATAGTATAATCTATAGTGTCGAATGCTGCGGACATATCTAGTAAAACCATAACAACACCTCTTTTGGAATCAAGGGAGTGTAGTATACTATCGCTGATGTGTAACAGCGCACTCTCTACACTGTAATGAGATCTGTATGCCGATTGATTGCGAGGATAAATTCCATTGTCGGCAAAATACTTATGTAGTCGAAGAGACGCGATCCTTTCCAACAGTTTTGAAACAAACGATAGGTTGGATACTGGTCTGTAGTTTTTTAGTAAGTCTTTGTCTAAGATGGACTTCTTTAAAAGTGGAGTAATAATAGCCTGCTTCATACTTGTGGGAAATGATCTATTCAAGAACGATAGATTGATCATTTCAACTAGAGCAGGTATGATGCTGTTAATGGAATCACTGAACAATTTTCCAGGCAGAGGATCAAGACTGCAGGTCTTGATGGGTGCGACTTGATCACTTCCTTAATTTCATCGATTGAAGTTGGTGATAGCTGAGACAAGGACGAAGTAGTTTTGGAAATTTGATGTTGAGTATTTTGGCACATGGTTCCTGGTTTATCTAGTTCATTTCGTATTTTAGAAATTTTGTCTAGAAAGTAATCAGAAAAATGCTCAGGTAAGTCAACTTCAGGTATCGTGGTAGGAATTACCTTGGAGTGAACGGATTTTGTCAGCTTTGTGAAAAGAGATCCTTTTGGGAAGAATCAGACAAGCACAATTTGTCAGTGTAAAAGGCTCGCTTGGCTTCTTTAATTAAACTGGCAACCTTTTTGACTTGGCATGATAACAACTGCTTGTGAATTGTAAGCTTAGTGCGCTTATATCGGGCTTCAAGTGATCTCCTTGTCTGTCTAGCTGCAAGTATTTTCTCCGTGATCCAAGGAGTCATGCGAGCTCGGGCTTTGAAAGATTTGAGTGGAGCATGTGTGTCCAAAACTGATCGGAGAGCACAGTCAATTGAAACAGCTGCAGAGTTTGAGGAAGAGTAATCAATCCCACTTAACGCTGTTGATAAATCGGCATTGAACGCTGGCATATCAATTTGGCGTAACTTCCTCATTAATTTTGTTGGACATCCCTTGTGGGTAGCAAAATAATTAGATAAATGGAAAGTTATAAGATGATGATCAGAAACACCAGTGTCTAATATCTGAACGTCAGTGCAAAGGTCTGACTTAATGCGGCAAGTACTGGCAACAATGTCAAGGGTGTGTCCATTAATATGTGTTGGTGCGCATACGTGTTGTTTCATATTAAGCATGTTCAAAAGCTCGATAAACCTTGCAGAATAAGATTCATTAATTTGATCCAAGTGAATGTTAACATCACCAGTGACGATTATATCGTTTGCACAAAAGAATTGCTCGGACAGTCGATCTTCTATGTCATTCAAGAACTGTACAGTCGAAAGGCATTGAGGGCGATAAATACAAATCATGTGCATAGAACCGTGGTTGGTTTGCATTTTACATTCAATGAATTCATATGAAGTATGACAAAAATTGTCCTCACATTCAGAAATTTGAAAATTATCTCTGAATAAGATAGCAACCCCTCCTCCACGTCTGCTAGGTCTGGGTTTATGAAATATATTGAATCCACTTGGGAGAAGGTCATTAAATATTGTTCCATTAGGGCCGTTTGCTTTTAGCCAGGTTTCAGTGATAAACAAAATGTACACAATTGAGTACACAATTGAGTAAAACTTGAGTAATGCACAGTGATAGCTAGGCAATATTGAAGTAATACTTAGAAATAGTGAATTAATGCTTAGCAATAGTGAATTAATGCTTAGTAATAGTGAAGTAATGCTTAGTAATAGTTAAGTAATGCTTATTTATACTTAAGTAATGCTTGGTAATAGTTAAATAATACTTAGTAATAGTTAAGTAATGCTTAGTAATAGTTAAGTAATGCTTAGTAATAGTTAAGTAAGGGTCCACGTCACAAAGGCTCTATGGCCCGGTGTACGACGGAGGCAGACCTTTTGCCGACCCAACCAAACACCACAAATGCGATGCACAACTTGTTATGTTTTCCAACACAACACAGACAAGTTCAAATGCCATACACTTCACGCACACTAAACTTTACTGTACATACACGTACGGTTTGATAGGCCTCAGTGATTAGATGTGTCAATGAACTTTTCATCATGACGAAGACCTTGAAAAGAAGTTAGTCTACTGCGGGTTTTATTTTTGTTTTTAAAGCAAATACCATTCAATGTTTTTTCTTTTCAACAATGGACAGCATGGCTGGTGAATTCATGTATAAACTCTCTGCCAGCAATCTTGTACTAACTTAGTGCTATAGTTCATTCATGGTAAATCACTGTATGATACTGTAAGTACGTTTATGGCGGGAGAAATAAAGATTCACGAAATATTATGTATCTTACCAGAAAAAATACACATGCATTCGAACTCCAAAAGTGTTGTTATGAGTTTGAAATGAAAGCTTTGCGTCGTATTTTACCTTCGCTGTCCTTTGCATCTACGTTCTGTATAATCACTCACTGGGCCTACTTCGTCTCATACTGACAAGGAACAGATGTGGTGTTTACAATACTTTCATTCAGTTTACAACAGTTTGGTTTGCATTATAACTTTTAAACAAAATTATATCTTTTACTTAAAATCAAATGTACAGTATACCACAGGCCTTGATATTTTGTCTGATATTTCGAGTTAATTCAACTAAACAGAAGCTGCCCTTGGAAATACAGGTTCCTTTAAACCCACGGATCCACCTGTAGTGCTGAAAACATTTATTCCCAGGGTTCATATATCATACGTTGCGTGAACTTTTGCTTTAAAGCAATGTATTGCGAAAGAAGGTAGTGATATAAAATGTTTGTTCTTTTGTCAGTCTCATCTAAGTCAATGCTACTTACGTTTCACTAATTAAAACAACTGAAATTTTAATTGTTTCAAAATAATTCGGGAGGAATTGCAATTGCTGTATGATCATTACTTTACCTAGCACGGCACTACGAGGGAGGGGGGCCCCTTCCCCCACGAGATCGCTTCCTTCCCATTTGCCCGCCAGAAAATTGTGTAAAGCTATCCTATATATAAGTTTTAAAGTGCAGTGATGCATGTATGCAGAATTGGATCATACACAGTGCACTTACGTATGCGCTTACAAGCTTAGCGCAATGAGATGTTGCCTCCTTTAATACTATTACTGTGCTAACCTCAGAGAGGGAGGAGGAGATTACAATGGAATTATCGGACGCACTTAGCGCAGAGTTGGGCCAAGTGCTGTTGGTGTATAAAAGACACGAATACAAAGGCGGCGGTAAGGGCATTAATTACGGTAAATAATCCGCGCTAAGTGCGATATCGATACGCTTATTTCCGACTGTACTGTATTTCTTGTTAAATTGCAGTTAAAATCCATGATATAATAACAATGGAAGATGTATTAATGGATGATTTTGGTCGAAGGGATGACCTGGCTGATGACCCTGTGTTGACCCGTACTTGAATAGTTATGACGTAACTGATGATTTCCTTCCGTAGGTACCCACTGCAGTTGAAAATAGCATTGATGGGGTTGATCTGTCGATAACAGAACAACAACATGAAGTTGACAAGATTCAGTTATAGACAAATTTTACGATTACATGAAAATTAGTGGTACTCCAAAGTATGATCTATTTAAGTTGGATTCAAAGCATAATTTGTATCTTACAAACAGGGGTGGTGAGATCATTAATCAAGAGACAAAAAGGAGGGGTGGCGGTAATCATGGAAGTATTTAGTGATAGTTCTAGACGAAATGCTACTACCGAAATAGATAATAGTGAAAACAGATGTAGCTGTTCAGACTGATGCTCCCCGTCACCCCTATGGGAGCTGGGACTCGACAAGCAGCGCAGAACTATATGAGGAACATTATCAGCTCAAGAAAGCAAGCTTGTGGAAACTGACCGACAACTCGAAGAGGCAAGAGACCGCCTTAAAGCAAACAGCGATGAAGAGGAAAAGGCAAGTATACGCAGAGAGATTGAACAGCTGGAAGGTAGGCAAGACACTCTACAGACTAGCATAGACACACTTCATGGTAATCTAAAATCTCAGGTATGGCGGATACGTGACCTTGCGCGTGAACTTATATATAGCGACCTTTCTTTGTGAGAATAATTGGTTAAGTTATTTCGGGAGCAGGGTGTGACGATTGCTTCCATTCTGACTTCATTGGGGCTTATAATATCCACTATCATACTGGCACTTGGGCTGGGAGGACCTGTGGTTGCCGTGCCAACACCACAGCCACCGCCGCCTGAGAAGGATAATGTTGTCAAAGCACTGGGTGATGAAATGTTTTGGCAAATGACTCGCTGCAACTTTACCAGGCATTATTGGCGGTGCCCTTTCTTTGTTTCTCAGTCCAATTAGTGAGATTTCCACAAAGGTAGGGAGTCACTTGTGAAGTACTTGCGCTTGCAAGGGTATCCAGACAATCAAATTAAAGATATCGTATGTTCTTTAATATTACGATGTATTACAGTACGTATATCGTTACCAGAGAACCCACCAACCTTCAATTCCCGCTCCAGGTAAGCGAAGTAGGAATCACTGATGTGTGCTTTATGAACTGCTGATGTGTGCTTTACCAGAAGTTGGTATAGAAAGACAAGGACAACAAAGATTGAAGCAGGCGTGTACAATTTCAATATGATAAAAAGAAGATTAGATAAAGGGATAATCCAAAATGATGTGGGAGGTATTGATTGTGGGTTGGCCACCTTACTGATCCATATAACTGTACCAGATGGGGCTGGGCTTGTTGTAAGTGAAAGTCTTGGAGAGCTATTGGGATTCGAACGTACTGATGAAAATAGGGCAATGAATGCAGGTGTGTATAGGAGCGGTTGTGTACTACCTCTTATGATGATTTTTTCCTTAAGCATTCACCTCCGGGAGTTAGAGGTTGCACATAACCGTATTGGTGGGCATTCCACGAATAGACTTGATAAATTTCTTGTGAATAGGAGTGATATAGGTCGAATGACTCATATACGATATAGTCATCCAAGAATGCATCGACTTGCGAAGGATGTGCTGAATACCAGCATCTTATAGGTACAAAACAATGGTAAACCTTTCAATAACCACAATCTCTCCATTGAGTTGCATTGCTATTAAAATAATCATATACGATGTATTACAGCACATATCTAGTCACCAGAAAACCAAGAAACACCTCTTCAAGTAAAAAAGGTAGTTATCACAGATGTGTTCTTTACCAATAGTTGGTACAACCTGCAGGAGCATGGATTTTTAGACAGATGTTCACTTCCAGAGGGTATGCGAAGTAAAAGAGTAAACATTGAACCAGGCTTATATACTTTCAATACATTCAAGAATAGAGTTGATAGAAAGAGAAGAAAGAGGTGGTATGTTCTTAGAACAAAGCACTTTTCAAATCAAATAAGTCATACCTTTTACTTGCAAAGTCAAATTCAGCAGTAACTTTCTATATCTCTTGGGAAAGAATCTCACGGATGAATGGGTGGGTGCAGGTGTATATAGGAGTGATCACGTGACTCCCATTTTAAGGGACCCTTTGTGTTCACGTTTACTTGTGTGTCCCCTGGCTGTTGTCAGGTTTGTTTATTCGTGTGGCTTTTTGGCTACCCTTGTCCGTGCTCGTTCCTCGTTCATTTTTGCGCTTGTATAATTATTGTTTGACTTTGTAGCACGGCCTGCAGCAGTGGAACCCAGTCGTTAAACTAAGAAAGTTTCGTTCGTAAGGGATCTTTCTATATGTATTCACCTTCTGGAATTAGATGTCACTTGAAACTTTGTTGAGGGGCGCCCTAGCAATAGACTGGCAAAAATGACTTTTAATGAAGAAGTAGGGGAGACTACTCACGTAACATATTCACACCCCATGATGCACCCTCTTGCAAGAGATGTGTTGAACACCATCACCTTAGAGGTGCGTGATGGCTATGGCCAACTCATACATAATAATAATTTATCAGTTGAAGTGACGTTACTATTAACGAGCTACAGTATGAAGGTTGTTGACAGCATTTATCCAACATTACCGTCAACTCCTCCTGAGGAAGGGCTTGAGGGAGCCAGCAATTTCTGCTTACAACATAAGACACCACTAAAAAGTTACCTTGAAACTGAGATTTCTACTCGAGAAGGTCTAAACTCAAATACACACGGGTCTCCCATGGGTTTGAAGCAGTAGACACAGTGCTTATACTAACAACCGTGGGACTTGGTGCAGCTGGAATAGGTGTTTTGACTACGATTGTTGCTGCACCAGCAGCGATTGCTATGGAAGGTGTTGCTGCTGTATGTGGTGTTGGTAGTGTACTCTGTAATTATTTAGGAACACGGATGGATAAATAAATTTGCGAAGCATCGTCAGATTGCAACAATTGCTTCCTCTAAGCTTAACAGCTTTTTACACCTTTTCAGTAAAGCCGTCGAAGATGGGAGTGTTTCTGCTTCGGAATTTCAGATGCTTGTTGCAGAATTGGAACATTATAAAGGCATAAAAGAGAAGGTCCGAGCTGCTAAAAAGAGAAATTTGGGTGAGGATGAAAAAAAAACAGCTTCTGGAAACAAATTGGGTGGCAGGAGGCGCAGCAGGCTATTGCCAAAGCACTGGGTGGAGCCTCGAGTTAAGCGAGATCCACTTCCATGTTGAAGGTGTCATGATATATATGGAACATGACAGCATTTGAACACATCCCTGGACATATGCCAGAGGCTCCTGTTTGGCAGTATGCTGAGACTGTGGGTGTGGGTAATATAACAGAACAGCGGATATACCCAGGCGGATCAGATCAGCACTTCTTGGCAAAGTTTTAAAACATCTTTAAAACTTATCAAATACACAGCGTACATGACGATGCCACTGTGGAAAGGTGGCGTGCCAACCCTATGATGTTTTGGCAAACACAGTTAAACTTTGCCCTGTGGATTGCCGCAGATGGATGTGGTGTTTCACCCGTGCAGATGACTAATTACAAACACTGGACAGTTCGCATGGTTTATCATTTTCATGTGTATTACACTATACGGAGAATATTGAAAAGACTTGCAGTTTGTCTTTCAGATGAGGATAACTTTGATCCTTACAATAACCCGTACAGTGATGGGGGGTTAAAACAACTGTGTGAAGAGGTTGGGATTTCACCAGAAGTTGCCCAGTCGACCCCACCAGGGGTTCCAAACCAGGGACTGGGGATACCCTGGAAGTGGTACTCAACCACTTATCACCCTATCCAGTATGTGGCTAATGACATGGTGAAGGAGGGTATCATCAGCTGAGACCTCAGCAGCTATTACTATGATCAGAAAATCATGTCATTTGGGGACCGGGCAGTGATGCTGACCGTTGACTACATCAGTCAACCATTGAACACGGAAACTGATTACTTAAAGATAATCAAACCAACTAGTGATGGTTTTACAGATCTTGGTATCACCTATATCAACAACAGCATTCGTGTTCTTCTGTGGGCTGTTTTAGGTGCTCAAGCACAAACTCGCAGTCAAATTCTTGGTAGTGATACTAGTCTGGATGCTCAGCAACGATTTATTTGTAATGTTGAGGATGCGGTGGCTGCTCCTATAGATCTCCCGTCTTCTATTCAACGTTATCAAGATACCCTGACCTATGCCTCAATTCCTTTAGATTTCAGTCTGGGTTAAGCTTTGTACATGATTCCTAGCAATAAGCTTTTGCGTATAGATACCCAAATTGGCTACAACAATAATATTATTGTTGCTAAAGACCTTGCTAAAGGTAAGCACCATAATATAAATTCTATCACGGCCTCAGAATCTCCAGTTCTTAATTCGGGGGTAGAATACGGCAGCCTACCAGAACCCGTGGATACAGGAACGGGTGTTAATACTGAAGGGGTGGATGTTAAAAGTAAAATAGAAGGGGTGGATGTTAAAAGTAAAATAGAAGGGGTGGATGTTGAGTGTATATATATATATATATATATATGTATATATTTTTATATATATAATAAATACAAAATATATAAAACATTTAAAAACATATTTTTTGTCATAAATTTTCAAGATAGGAGGTGCATCAGGGAGGGCCAGAAACCACAACTCGTTTTAAGGTGTGTGTGTGAAAAACAGTAATTAAAGCATTATAGTAAGTGTGTCAGAACTCCAGTCCGCTTAGTGAAAACAAAAAAATGGTATAAAAAGTGGCCCAGAACCCCAGTCCAATTAGTAAAAACAAGAAATACAAAAACGGTATAAAAAGTGCGCCAGAACCCGCCATTTGTATACTATTGGCCTAATGGCGTGGATGAATTTAACAAAGGAGGATGTTAGTGAGGGTCACCACTTCCCTTCCATCAATTATTTGGCAATACCCTTCCCACATAATGCACATCTTCTGTACCTTACCTCTTTCTTAGCACATAATGTGACTCACTGTATGTACAAATAGATGTGACTCACTGTATGTACAAATAGATAATTAGGTTCAGTTTGAAGATTTTTGTATCCGTAAACAAAAAACAATAGATAAGGTGAAAAGTGCAGTGAGAAGCACACACCGTATCAGATGGTTTTTCCATTGCTGCGGGCAATGTAGCTTTGATGAGGACAGACCATGAATGTAATTAATCTTAAGAGATGTATAGAGTTTTGAATGGTTCATGGGATCTAATAACCAGGCACACCTGGCTTGCAGCAGAGTGCATGGGGGTCATACGCACGTACATATGGGTAAATTACCAGAAGGAAAATGCTATGATCAAGAATGGAATCACAGTACTAACAACAAAGTCAATTGCATGTAAGGATAAAGTTAAAAAGCTGACATTCTTATTAAGCATATGATCATAAACAGATGGATGGCAAGAGGTGTTTGTACGAAGTGCATGTTATACCCCATTAAACAAATTGATTATGATTATCAAAAAGAAATTGTTTCCATTAATTTAGAGAGGTAATTAATTTTCAATAAAATCTGTAATTGCCTTGGAATGGCACCTACAGTATGACATCACATCGGTTGTGTAGTGGTTAGTGCTTTGTCCTCTCACCCGCATGTCCCGGGTTCGAATCTCGGTGGGTCTGCAGCCAGTGAGTTCACAACTGGTTATCAAAGGCCGTGGCCGTCTTGATATAATGTCCAGCACTGGATGCTTTCAGAAGTTAAACCTTGGTATGCTATGCTATGCTCCACTGTTGAATTTGAATTACTGCACCAGTCACTTTTCCAAAAAAATGTGGGAATTCAATGTTGCTAGGTTTCTGATGAAATAAATTTTCTAAAATTCTTTACACACTCTTACTCTAGTCTTCTTCGGCATGTATGTATATTGATGGCATTTAAGCTTTATATTTGATAAGTTTCTGCTACACGAACCATACTCAGCTGTAAAATTACTTTCATTACACCCTACAGGAACCTGAGCTGGAGTTTGAAACAAAGACCCATTTTGAGGGAAGGACAGTGCCACAGCTCAGCGGACTGATCATAAATCAGGTAGAAATTGTGATGATTATGATAATACTTTGGGTTTATAGTGCACATATAGCCCCTTTGCATAGTGCAGGATGCCCAAGTTATACCCAGGGCAGTATTGATATTTAGAGATGTATGAAGGGCTGAATTAGAAGAAAATAGGCTATAAACCAAATAACATATCCCTGTATAAACCAAGAAAATAGCAAAACATTTCTTCAAATTCTGTTAGATTGGCTCGCAATTCAAATCCCTGCCAACATGGTTGGTGAGATAAATCTTCTTACGTAACTTATGCACATATATAATGGCTACAGTTGAGCGCACACAAATCCGGGAAGACCTGAAGACTGATGCGCCGACACTTCACGCAACAATCCATAAATCCATTGTATTGTTTACATGTACACCCAGCCATTGTTTACATGTACACCCAGCCATTGTTTACATGTACACCCAGCCATTGTTTACATGTACACCCAGCCATTGTTTACATGTACACCCAGCCATTGTTTACAACAATCCATAAATCCATTGTATTGTTTACATGTACACCTAGCCATTGTTTACATGTACACCCAGCCATTTTTTCAAAGAATCAATGTCAATGTTTACATAATCTTTTCAGAAGCCCGGTTCCAAATTTGTTAGGCTTACAGTCTCTCTTGGTGTATTAGTGCATTTCTCTGCACTTTTTTAAAAGTTTGTGCTATGTTTCTTTTGAGTTTTGTTATACTTTTATATCTTGTTAATTGTATTTGACAACATAATCATTGATGAAAGTGGCTACAAAATTTGTGTCAAGATCGTTTCTACCTAATATTTCAATCTTTTGCACAGTCTACCTATCAACGACATTTTCCCAAAGTAAAATTCATTAGATGCAGAACAATTAGATGCAGAACAATATTTTCCTTTTTCTTTTATATCATCGCACCCTCTTGGCACATTTGACTCTGATTGTCGCGGTGCCGTTAAACATCAACAAACCAAACCAACTAAACCAAATGTGAAAGAAAAAAACGTTTACGTCCATCAAAAATATTCACCTCACTATAAAGAAAAACCCGTAAAAAAAGCTTTCAGAAACTCCAAACAATTTCATGCAAGGTCTATGGCATTGTGCACTAACAACGAGCAATGCGTTGAATTTTTTTACCAGGGTTCGCAATTGCATACTTGGGGCTGGTAATTTGACAGCACATCCATGATAAGACATTGCAACAAACCAACAAGTCTTTGTGTAAAAGAAAATCTATACCACCCCATTATGATTCTAATGGTCATTTGCAAGAGTTAGGCCTACATAGACTACAAAGGGTTACAGGAAAACAGCACTATCCACCTCCCCCACCCACCTTGGTAATAGTCAGTGCCACACAAAGGAGGCCCTAGAAAACCAAAATGTACATGAGTAGGTCTATGTATGTATGTATGTATGTATGTATGTATGTATGTATGTATGTATGTATGTATGTATGTATGTATGTATGTATGTATGTATGTATGTATGTATGTATGTATGTATGTATGTATGTATGTATGTATGTATGTATGTATGTATGTATGTAAGTGGTGTATGTATGTATGTATGTATGTATGTATGTATGTATATATATATATATATATATATATATATATATATATATATATATATATATATATATATATATATATATATATTATATATATTTTTTTTTTTTATATATATATGTATATATACTTTTTTTTTTTTGGTGGTGCAAAATGATAAATGACCATAAAAACATAGCCACATGAGTGAATACCCATGCTTATACATTGGCAAAAACATTATAAATTGGACTAAGAAGACCGTAATTGTTATATGATATGAGGGACCCCAAGTGTTTAGAAAATAAAAAAAGTAACCAAAGAAAAGACTATAAGTTTTAAATGCCTTTTTTTGATTAAGAAACTTATAACGATTTTACTCCTGCAATAAATACAAATCATGTTGAATGCCTTGTATGATGGATGGATAATCCTGCTATTGTGAACTTGCTGCTTCTGAGGCCGAGGAGACTTCCTGGATGGTGAAGTGCTGTCCAGAATATAATTGTTAGACACTTCAGAACCTATCTGAGCTATGTGCGTTGGACCGTGACTTGTTGTGGCTTTGATCTATGCTCATTATAAAGGAGATTAGCATCTCGTCGGCCATTGTCTACCTACTGTGGTGTAGCGGTTATCATACATGCCTACAGACCACGGGACCCTGGGTTCAAGCCTGGGTTGGGTAGACACGCCAGTGCACCACAACTGGTTATCAAAGGTCGTGGACATTGACTTGGTTGTTAATGTTATGTCTGTCCGTGCGTCGTACCTTTGTTCTCGTCCAGGTTGTATTAAGCGTTTCGTGATAGCATTGTTACTATCATAACAAAATACGCAGGCGACGGCCCCGTCATTGTAATTGTGTGTTCACTCATCGTCGTCCGCCATGTCACCGGCATTTGAATTGCGAGCCAATCCTTACAAATTGACCATTTGACAGCATTTGGAATTATAAGGCCTTATTATCACAAATTATGCACTTTTTATTGAAATTTTGTGATATTACAACAATAAAACCTATGAGTTTCTTTCGGTTCAATTCCTTTTCAATCTTCCAGCAACATTTGTCGAATGGGAGCAGTTGAATATTGTTTGAATATATTAAGCACTTTTTATGGTTTACAGCTTAATTTCATGGTTTACAGCTTATTTTCATGGTTTACAGCTTAATTTGATGGTTTACAGCTTATTTTCATGGTTAACAGCTTAATTTCATGGTTTACAGCTTATTTTCATGGTTTAGACCTTAATTTTATGGTTTACAGCTTATTTTCATGGTTTACAGCTTATTTTCTTGGTTTACAGTTTTTTGTCATGGTTTACAGCTTATTCTCATGGTTTACAGCTTATTTTCATGGTTTACAGCTTATTTTCATGGTTTACAGCTTAATTTCATGGTTTACAGCTTATTTTTTGGGTTTACAGCTTAATTTTATGATTTACAGCTTATTTTCTTGGTTTATCGCATGTCTTGGTTTACAGCATATTTTCTTGGTTTACATCTTATTTCATGGTTTACAGCTTATTTTCTTGGTTTACAGCTTATTTTCATGGTTTACAGCCTAATTTCATTGTTTACACCATATTTTCTTGGTTTACAGCTTATTTTCATGGTTTACAGCCTAATTTCATGGTTTACAGCTTATTTTCTTGGTTTACAGCTTATTTTCTTGGTTTACAGCTTATTTTCATGGTTTACAGCTTAATTTCATGGTTTACAGCTTCATCTTTATGGTTTACAGCTTATTTTCATGGTTTGCAGCTTTTTTTCATGGTTTACAGCTTAATTTCATGGTTTACAGCTTAATTTCTTGGTTTGCAGCTTATTTTTTAGGGTTTACAGCTAATGTTTTTCCATTTGAAACTCAAATTTTTGCTACCTGTCCATTGAACTGTAAATGATTCATTGTGTTATAATGTGGTAGTTTGATAATTGGTAACTTAGTATTGTCTGTATAATGTGGTAGTTGATCAATTGTAACTTAGTATTGTCTATGCATTACATGTCTACTGTAGACCTGGACGATTCTGGGAATTATAACTGCAGGAATTTGCACAAAGATTTTTTGTTTTTCATTTAATTTTTTTATAATGAATTATTTATTTATATTTTTTTGAATAAGCAACAGTATATATGGTAAAACGTTAAGGTTTTGGCCACAATATTTCAGGTTCATTGAGCTAGAACATCCCCTCGCTATGTAATTGTGTGAGGAATAGTACATTAAATTGCAAAAGAGGGAACGTGTGGTAAGATGGGAGCATATAAAGATGTTTTTACTACATTTATATCATTGCTGTCACGATATTTCGTGGGAAGTTTTTTTGACACCTTTACGCAGAACCGTGAGAAATATTATAATCTAATTCCAACTCTGGTCAATTGTATTAACAGATAAAGAAAACCATCCGTCGTAAACACACCTTGCCCTCCTACAAATTACGTTTCAAACCATTCTTCACGAAGCCTGACCCTCCGGTTACCACAGAAGATGTGTTTGTTCATGACACAAAGATCACTGTGGGTAAAATTAGCATTACTGTGGTAGAATGTAACCGTCTGCCCATCACCAAGGAAAACGAGGATTCAGAGATTTATTGCAGCTTATCAATTGGTAAGTTATGAATCAGTGAAACATGACAGGAGGCTAAAGGCCACATGAACATTAGACTAAAGGCCACATGAACATTAGACTAAAGGCCACATGAACATTAGACTAAAGGCCACATGAACATTAGACTAAAGGCCACGTGAACATTAGACTAAAGGCCACGTGAACATTAGACTAAAGGCCACATGAACATTAGACTAAAAGCCACATGAACATTAGACTAAAGGCCACATGAACATTTGACTAAAGGCCACATGAACATTAGATTAAAGGCCACATAAACATTAGACTAAAGGCCACATGAACATTAGACTAAAGGCCACATGAACATTAGACTAAACGCCACATGAACATTAGACTAAAAGCCACATGAACATTAGACTAAAGGCCAAATGAACATCAGACTAAAGGCCACATGAACATTAGACTAAAGGCCACATGAACGTTAGACTAAAGGCCACATGAACATTAGACTAAAGGCCACATGAACATTAGACTAAAGGCCACATTTACATTAGACTAAAGGCCACATGAACATTAGACTAAAGGCCACATGAACATTAGACTAAAGGCCACATTTACATTAGACTAAAGGCCACATGAACATTAGACTAAAGGCCACATGAACATTAGACTAAAGGCCACGTGAACATTAGACTAAATGCCACGTGAACATTAGACTAAAGGCCACGTGAACATTAGACTAAAGGCCACGTGGACATTAGACTAAAGGCCACGTGGACATTAGACTAAAGGCCACGTGAACATTAGACTAAAGACCACGTGGACATTAGACTAAAGGCCACGTGAACATTAGACTAAAGGCCACGTGAACATTAGACTAAAGGCCACGTGAACATTAGACTAAAGGTTACATGAACATTAGACTAAAGGCCACGTGAACATTAGACTAAAGGCCACATGAACATTAGACTAAAGGCCACGTGAACATTAGACTAAAGGCCACATGAACATTAGACTAAAGGCCACATGAACATTAGACTAAAGGCCACATGGACATTAGACTAAAGGCCACGTGAACATTAGACTAAAGGCCACATGAACATTAGACTAAAGGCCACGTGGACATTAGACTAAAGGCCACGTGGACATTAGACTAAAGGCCACGTGAACATTAGACTAAAGGCCACGTGAACATTAGACTAAATGCCACGTGAACATTAGACTAAAGGCCACGTGAACATTAGACTAAAGGCCACGTGAACATTAGACTAAAGGCCACGTGAACATTAGACTAAAGGCCACGTGAACATTAGACTAAAGGCCACATGAACATTAGACTAAAGGCCACATGAACATTAGACTAAAGGCCACGTGAACATTAGACTAAAGGCCACCTGAACATTAGACTAAAGGCCACGTGAACATTAGACTAAAGGCCACCTGAACATTAGACTAAAGGCCACATGAACATTTTAAACACTGCTACCTCTGAGAACAAGAAATAGAAGCAGGGACCCTTTAATATGTTACCACATAACACCAGGGATATATCAAGCAAAGATTTGATTGATAAGCAACAGATAAGTTTGGTATTGGAAGGCATTGAATTTATAATGTAGACCTTTAACGTATAGTATAGTACTGACGCTATTGTATTATTATTATTAGTTTTGTTTTTATTGATGAAATTATGAAGTAAATGAAATTTCAAAAAGTGAACAAGCATTTGAAATTTGAAAAGTATCTGTGACAAACTTCAGTGTTAGCCTCACAGCTGCCATAAAATGATTTTTGTTCTTTCTGATTTAGCTTCACATGGATTCATATGTAGTAACAATCTTGATGAGATTCTCTTAGAGATATGTCATACAGTAATTTTATATTTGAAACTCTTTTGTAATTTGTATAAATGAGAAACCATTTTTTCTTTCAGGTTTCATACATAAAAATCTACAGTTTGTGCGTAATTAATCTTCTTTGATTACTAGAATAGTTTTAAGCTACAAACATATTCATTACAAGAAGGTAAAGATAGATTGTTGTGCAGTTTTGCCATGATGCAACTTGCTCCCTGATGCAACTTGTTCCCAACAGATCCTGCTGCGTGGAGCCAGGAGGACATTGAAAAAAGATGTCTGGGTGAAATATTTGAAATTGAAATTCCGAAAGGTCAAAACAAAGTTATTGGGGTCACATTCGGTCTTGGAAATTATGAAAAAGAGGTGTTGGTGTCATCAATCAGCCATGATTCACCTGCAGCGTCAAAGGATCTAAGACAGGTATTAACTTGAACAATTAGAAAGAAGTATTTGATTTGGGTGCCTCTGAATTAAGAGTTTGGTTTTCTTTGTAAAATACATCATGAATTGGTGTTGGGTGTAGAATCAACCTGGTGGAGGATACACTGAGGAACCTTCACTCTTAGTGGTTTATGGAAGTGCAATATTGATGAGAGCTGGATGAGAGCATTTGATCCTTGCAAAGTTTCAATTACTTTAACCTGATGAAAAACAAAGCAAATTTTTTTTCTTGAACGTTTCTATAGTGCACGCAAAGCGAGAACAAAGTTTATATGGCCATAGGTATGGGGCGGGTTTGGGAGTGGCGTGGATATGGGAGTGGCGTGGATATGGGAGGGGCGTGGATATGGGAGGAGTGGATATGGAAGGGGCGTGGATATGGGAGGGGCATGGATATGGGAGGGGCATGGATATGGGAGGGGCGTGGATATGGGGGGGGAGTGGATATGGGAGGGGTGTGGATATGGGAGGGGTATGGATATGGGAGAGCGTGGATATGGGAGGGGTGTGGATATGGGAGGAGCGTGGATATGGGAGGGGGTGGATATGGAAGGGGCATGGATATGAGAGGGGTTGCGTCAGGGGAAGAGATGGGCGGGTGGATGTTACATGCTTACATTAAGACAAAAGTTTATGTTATGTATGTTTTTCATCCCTTATGCTTATGTTATAGAAGAACCAAATGTTATTAATTTTGTTTTGTCAAAGATACAGTGGAAATAGATTAAATAAACTTGTCTAAGTAGAGTGTACAAATCCAAAATGTTACTTTATGAAATTTTGTTTTAAAAATTTTGTTTTTGAAATTTGATGCAAGATTTTGATTTGGGGTATGGTTTAGATTAAAAAACATTTGATAAGATTTGCTAGATCGGCAGTACAAAGAATTATGATCGGCAGTACAAAGAATTATGATCGGCAGTACAAAGAATTATGATCGGCAGTACAAAGAATTATGATCGGCAGTACAAAGAATTATGATCGGCAGTACAAAGAATTATGATCGGCAGTACAAAGAATTATGATCGGCAGTACAAAGAATTCTGATCGGCAGTACAAAGAATTCTGATCGGCAGTACAAAGAATTCTGATCGGCAGTACAAAGAATTCTGATCGGCAGTACAAAGAATTCTGATCGGCAGTACAAAGAATTCTGATCGGCAGTACAAAGAACAACACAGACCTTACATAAGAAATAGAGTAACTTATCATTTGCATATTAATGGCCAAAAATTTAAAAGCTGCAAAATGATCATTTTGTATCCAAAACCTTTTTCTGCTATTTTGATGGTTTTCAATAGTTGAGAAACATTTAGCCAATATAAATTAACTTAAAAAGAAAACTACCGTTGCAAGATATTGTATAATAGACCGGATTGTTCTTATTGAAGAATGTTGTGTTGATGAATTGTACATCTTTTCTGTGGTTATGAACTAAATAGTTTTTTGAAGGGAAATTTACTTGAAGTTGGAAGAGAACCTATTGGTAGCTTTAACAACTATTCATATTGATGTCAAATGTTTGTTTTGAACTTTCAGGGAGACAGAGTGTTATATGTGGATGAAGTAAAAGTGCAGTCGCCCAAACAAGCTGCTCGTCTCATCAAGCAAGCCAGAGAAAAGTAAGAAAAAAACATTTACTTTTCTTTGTATCCTACGTTTTCAAAAAAAGTTTACACATAAATTTACATACCTTGACTTTCAACTTCAAGTTATACCTTACCTTCCATGCTATAATTATGCAATCTGGTTCATGATCTGATTCTAACGCACTTCTAAGCGACCTTAAAAACATAGTTACCAACCAAACACTGACCTCTATAATGCCTCTAATACCCCTCACTTCTTTTCAAAATCGCTGAAATTCCAGCTTTCTAACAATTTTCTTCTTTACAGCTTTTACCAGGCAGGTTTTTATGCTGTTTCTCCTTTTCTGCTTGCCTTTTCAAGTCATCTAAGGTAAGACAAGGTAGCCATGGGACCGGAAATTCTTCGCTCCGACTCACAGGACTTTCCCATTAGGCCTACATCTAAGTTAGAGTGTTTTTACTACAAAACGGGTGGCTAGATTAGTCCATAGAGCACCTGGTGTGCTTGTTTAGAGGACTCCTTTCCCTTGGATTTGAGTTTTTTCACCCTAGCCTTACCATGAGTATAGCCCCGGGTTATACTATACTTTGTATTAACATGTTATATTGTCTTCAGTACAGGTTCTCCTATGTATTAGGCCAACTTCTCATTTCGATGTTGGTGCATGTGTATGAGGTCGAAGTCACCACAGGGTGATTGGGGAGTCGGCTTCCTTCAGCTCCAAGGAGCTACAGTTATTACAAGAGAGCCTATATATTCTCTTACGTTACCATACATTTCGTGAGTTCATATTTCTTGCTTATAATTAGGACATAAGTTTTTATTCTATAGGGTGCTAGAGAGACCCTAAAGGGGTCTCACTGGTGTCCTATTTTCAGGAAAATTAACCTTTTCTTTTGTTTTCCACAGACACCAAGTTCAGATTGGTCTGTGTTTTCCACGCCACCCCTGCGATTGTAAAGTTTTTACATTTTGTGTTCTTTCTTGGATTTTTAAAATTTCTCAGATAAAGTTTATCTGTTTATTTTGATGGTGTACTAAATTGCTGTGGCTTCCCTCACTATGTTTGACATCTTCCGCAGTTTTGTCTCACCTGCGTAAGGGTCATAAGTACATCCCTGTAGGGGAGTTGTTGGTGTAAGTATAAATTTATATTTGATATATATATATTTTTTTTTACGCCAAGAGGCGATATAAATCATTATGGTCTCTCAGAGTTTTCTACTTAGGCCACGACCCACGGCTCGATGCTACTGAGCCACGGAGGTCTGAGGCAGTAGTCTACTTTGCTAACTTATACTGACTTACCCTCCAAGGGACCCTGGCTCAACGCTACTGAGTCGGAAGGACCGTGGGTGAGGTTTGTCGGTTGTAAGTTATTCTGAGACTATTTTGATCAGCTAAGTGACGCTACTGTGGTGGTGGGTAATTCCTTTTGACACTCCTGTGGACCACGGTTCCATGTAGTGACCGGTAGGGCCACAAGAGGCGGCTTCATAAGTGAGTTACAAGTTATAGCTCACAGTAGAGACATTGGATTACTTCCACGGGTCCATATGGGTCTGCACAGCTCCGGTGATTGGCTTTGTATGGCTCCACGGCTTGTTTTCACGGCTTCATAAGGGTCCGTGATACGGCCCCATAGTTCCATATGGGTCTATTGGAAGGCTCCGTACGAGTCAATTGCATGGCTCCGTAACCAAGTTTTAGGGGTCCATTGCACGGCTCCATATGGGCCATACAGCTCCGTACCCAGGCTTTACAGGTCCATATGGCTGAGGTGAACGGGTCCGTATGACTCCATAGTTTTTGAATGGGATAACGTACAGCATGTAATAAACCCCGATATAGACCCACTAGCTACAAAGCTATGTGGTCAGGTGATAAGAAAACAATCTTCACAAGAAGTATAGCATCACGAGAGCTATTTCTTCTTGTTACTGCAGCCATCAGCTACGCAGTTCCACGGTCGTGTGAACTGCCTTAGTAAGATTTTCTGTGTTGAACGTCACAGTTCCACAAAAAATTTCACCGGTACTATGGACATGGAGGACAGGTCCCTGAGTGTCAGTGCATTATGCACCCAAGATATCCCGTGATGCGACGCGTGTAAACGCTTTGTCAAGTTATACTCCGGAGACATCCATTTCACATGCTACACATGCAGATTATGCTGCGAGACCAACCCGTGTACTCTGTAGCGACTGGGATAAAGCAGCGTGGTCGGAGCATAGACACCACTGCGATCGGCACTTTTAAAGAGCAGCCGAGAGGGTGGAGAAACGATGGTTAGAAAGACTGTCTTTGTCTTCTCCCCCTCCACCACCACCGCCACCCAAGTCCAAGCTGCATCACCCTCCCGACAGGGAGGCAAGGCCGCCACCCACACTCAGTAGGGCACCCGACGACGGGCCCCAACAGCTGAGTAGGCATACGCTCACGCGTACACCTTTGCATTGGACGCTGTGGCAGAGCCTAGCAAGTCCCAGACTGCCGTCCCCCCAGTACCGTCCTCTCCTGAGCGAAGAAGGACCCGGACGAGGGACAGGAAATGGTATAGTACACACATGGGAAGACGTAGTCAATGGTACCAGTCCTCCACACTCTCTTCTTCCTCTTCCTCACCCTCCCCTGACCTAGGTGGAGGCGAAGGAAGCAACATAGGGAAAATCCCCTGGAGGACTCCTCCTTCATGGACACACTCAAGCAGGCAACTGAGACTTTGGTGTCCCAGGCGATGCAGTGGAGGCTGCTGCCTCCTGCACCTCGCTGCCCGAGGTCTCGGAGGAGGATGCCCTCGACATTTATCCATCCGGGAAAGATGTTGACCTAATGGACCATCTGGACCCTCCTGTGGAGACTCCGGACTCTCCCAGGACACCGGAACAACCGAAGGTTGCCCCCGCCACCCTGGGGCAAGTCGTCCTCAGTGCCGCTCCGCTGTTGCAGGACGCACTGGATAGGACCCCCATACCCTACCACATACTGGACGAGGTCGTCCTCTTCCCGCTGCCCCCTCCTGCAGACCCCATTTTACATAGGGAGCAGGTTCCGCAGCTACTTGATCACCTAGCACAGGAGATTAAGCTGAATGTAGTAGAGGCACCTCTTGTATAGACTGGCGCACAGCCTCAGTGCAAACTACTCACTGCTGTCCAAAGGGAAACTAAGCCAGTGCTAAGCAATTCCCCATTGATGCCTCCCTGGTGACCAGGGTACGGCATTGGGCCAGGACCCCTGCCAAGGACTACAACAAAGAGGTTGACCAGGCATGACATCTGCAAAGATAAATTAAAGGAATGTTCTTACAAAGACCTTCAGTTTGGAACTTTGCTCCCCTGTGGGACATGCAAGTGGTTCTCGAGACACCACCTCACTCACTCCCACCTCCTTATTGGTTCCCCCCAACCCCTCTGTAACAATTGCCACTGCATCCTCACAATCCAACACGTTCTCCTTGCTTGCCCCTGTACAACCTTCCCAGAGCTTTCCTCGCTCCCCACAACTTAATTGCTGAGTTCTTCCAGAAAAATCCTCTGGATAAAATAATCTCCTTCCTTCATCATGCATCCCTCTACAACCATATTTAATTCTCCTCTTCCACCCCCTCTCTACTTTGTTTTTGTTTTACCCAAGCACCTCCTCTCTCGATCACAGCTTTCTGGCTTTTGTCGTTGAATTTCTCTCATTCTCCTCCTGGTTTCTTTCCTTCCTACCTCTAAAATGATCTGACCTTTCAGGCACAATTTGACCTTCGTTGTCGTGGTGCCGTTAAGACCTCATCAATCAATCAATCAATCAATCAATCCATTTGAGCCGCCATCTGAGTGTCCACTTAAAGAACTGACAATCAAAATGTTTTTTCTACTATTCGTGGCCTCTGCCAGATGCAGAGTGGCATTTACACGCTTTTGCTCAAAGAAGGCCATATTCGCTTCGAATCTGGGGGCGTTCGCTCGTGCCCGACCCAGCTTTCTTGGCCAAGAATCAAACATTAGACTTTTTACCGGAACTGATATTCCTTCTGTTGCTCTCCACATTTTCTGACACATCAGAGGACAGGGCCTGGTGCCCTGTTTGATGTCTCAAACACTATATTAAACGTACACAATAATAATAATGATAATACATCAATTTATATAGCTCTAATTTTGTAAAAACATTCAGAAGCGCTTTACATACAAGGAAATTACAATACGAAAACAAAAATAAGAATACAGAAATGACAACATGAATAGAAATGCAATGGATCAAGCTGCACATTAGATTAATGTCTTTTTAACCAAAAAAGTTTGAAGCTTAGTTTTGAAGGAGGTCAGGGATACATTATTAATACATTTGAGTTCAGTTGGAAGTGAATTCCACAACCAAGGACCTTTATAAGCAAAGGCCCTTTTGCCAAGAGTTTTATGCTTAATACGGGGAACAAATAGGGACTTGAAACAATTCTTACGGAACGACGTAAATGCCCCATTCAAGTCTTTATAAAATCTGCATTAGGTTGTTTCACGTGATACGATTTGGCGATGGATTATTCAGGCAATCACGTACAATAAATCTGCGTTGTTCACGGAATAATTGATTCAGGCACATCAGGTGCGAGGAATAGCTACTCCAGTTGCACTATTTGGTGGAGTCCCCCTCAGCGAGATTCTTCACGCTGCAGTATGGAAAACACTGGCGAAGTTCGTCTCTGCATATCTGAAGGATATACCAGACTACCAAGGTGGAGTTGCAAGGGCCATTCTTTCCAGAAGAGGACCATCCCTTTCTTGAGATGAATATTCTTGTTTTTCTTATTCACGTTATCTCCTTTCAGTTACGGTTCTTCCGTTATTTCATAAATCGTTTACTAACCAATTCTGGCTGTTGTTTTGCTACGTTTGATTCGTTTATTTACTAACAAAATTTTTTGCCGCTGTTCAGGCATCTTTTTATTTTGTTTACTTACTAACGAAGCTTTGCCATTGTTTAGGCAATTGTTAGTTTGTTGTTTTACTAAGGAAATTCTTAGGCACTTTCTATTTTGTTTATTTTTTACTAATAAAATCCTGCTGCTGTTCTAGCAGTTTCTGTTTAGTTTAACTTTACAGAGGGTTTTGTTTCCCTCAGGTTTAGCTAACAAGCCCCGGTACGCTGATGAACCTTGTAAGTTTCAGGTTTAACTAAGAAGCCCCGGTACGCTGATGAACCTTGTAAGTTTCAGGTTTAACTAAGAAGCCCCGGTACGCTGATGAACCTTGTAAGTTTCAGGTTTAACTAAGAAGCCCCGGTACGCTGATGAACCTTGTAAGTTTCAGGTTTAACTAACAAGCCCCGGTACGCTGATGAACCATGTAAGTTTCCGCCTTGACGTATTGGGCATTGTTTACAGTTTGACTCTGTTCACTAACAGATTCTGTTAACTTGTGTTTCCGGGTGACTAACCTATGTTCTGTCGACATTGTACCTCGCTTATTACTAACAGGCTGTTTCCTGTTCCTTTGTGATGACTAGGAGTGGTTTACTATTTTATAGTACTGTAATTCCTATTCAGAGGTTTGTCGTTCTTAAGAGGATAAGGAATCTAGTCCTTTAAGTAGGATAAAACTAGTGCGAGTATTAGGACCAGCCTTTAGAAAATTAGGCTTTGACCTGAACCCCTTCCTTCGGATCCTCGGTTGCAATCTGATTGCATATTTATAGCATGGAAGGTAAGGTACAAGTAAATTTACCCCGCTAAGCGTAGCTGGAATATTTCTGAGAGTTATACTAACCTTCCATGCATCCCGGCCCGCCTCTCTCTCGTTCAGGCCTCAGAGAAATGTTAAATGAGAAATATTAGAGGTATAATGCAGGTCAGGGCTGGGCTGGTAAGTATGTTTTTAAGGGTGGTTAAAAGTGCATTAGAATCAGGTCATGTGACCAGATTGCATATTTATAGCATGGAAGGTAAGTATAACTCTCGTAAATATCCCCGCTATGTTTGGTGGGGTAAATTTCACTGGACTTAATAGCTTGGTACATTTTTAAAACTTTGCATTTTTAAATGTCAGGAATGTATAATTTTGAAATGAAAGTTGTGCATTTATTCAAGCTTTACTTCATTTTCTGTTTTGATGTTGCAGTCTGTAATGTATCAATTTTAGATTCATTTTGAACTAAAAGTTGGTATTTCAACATAAATATGGAAATGTAAATGTTCTAGATGCATCAAGTACCTTGGTTTCTAATTTTATTTAAACATAGCAGCATGTGTTGTTTCCCACGCATGGTAGTGATTGTCTTAATTTGATTTTAAGTAGTGAAAAAAGTATGGTTAGACATGTGCTAAGTAGCGGTAAGGTAGGGTGTAGTGATCATGACCTCATTAGTTTTGATCTGTATTGTTTCACAAAAGTTTCTCTAGCTAATAAACTGGTTTTAGATTTTAGAATGCTGACTTTGCCGCACTTCAGGATAATTTGTCATTCGATTGGATCTTTTTCTCTGTGACTTAGATTTGTCTAAATCATGGGATGTTTTCCGAACTAAAGTTTTGGAGAGCGTGAATAGCTTTGTCCCAATAAAGAAAGTATTTAGGTGTAATCGGCCAGTGTGGATGTCTCGGGAGGTGTTCGGAAGTCTCTGGAGGTGTTTGGAAAAAGAAGAAGTTGTGGCATTGTTATAAAAACAGTGGGTGTCCTGCGGAGCTTGCTAGGTATAAAGATCATGAAAGTTTACAAAGGGTTTGATAAGAGATACTAACGTTTGTCCAAAAAAATTAGGATTAATCCTAAGTCATTTCCCGCTAATGTTTGCTCAAAGCATAAACCAAGGAGTTTGGTGGTCCCATTTAAGGTAAATGATGGTGTTACTATCAATAGTGGTAAGGATATGGCTGAGGTTTTGAATGATTACTTTTTGTTTGTTTTTACTTAGGAGTCCCCTGCTGATGATGTTGTGGATTATCTTAGTGTGCACTCTCCAGTATCCATTAAGGATGTTGATTTTTCAGTTGATGTTGTGTCTAAGAAGTTGAAGGGTTTGATTGCAAATAAAGCACCTGGTTTAGATGGTATATATTCCGCTGTTTTACATGAGTGTTATGATGTTCTTTCTGTTCCCCTGAATTATTATCTTTTCAAAGTGCTTTAAAGTTGGTGTTGTTCCTAGTAATTGGAGAATTGCTAATGGCACTTTTTTTTCTTCAAAAGGGTGACCACAGTTTGCCTTGTAACTATAGGGCAGTGAGTCTTACTAGTGTTGTGTACAAGGTCATGGAGTCCATTGTTAAGGATGTTGTACTAGATCATTTACTGGTCAATGGTTTGTTGAATTTGTCCCAGCATGGGTTCTTACCCAAGAGGCCTTGTGCTTCTAATTTATTGGAATTTCTTGATGATGTTACTAAACTAGTTGATTCTGGTTATAATGTGGATGTTATTTATTTAGACTTCCAAAAAGCATTTGATAAGGTTCTGTTAGACAGGCTTATGTTGAAAACAAGAGCGCTTGGTGTGGAGGGAAAGTGCCAGTTGGATAAATTCATGGTTAATTAACAGGTCACAAAGAGTTGTTGTTAATAGTGAAGTATATCCATGGAAGAAGGTAACAAGTGGTGTTCCTCAGGGTTCTGTATTGGGTCCGCTTCTTTTCTTTATCTTCATTAATGATATTGATGTTTCCCTTGGCACCAGGATTTGTAAATTTGCTGATGACACTAAGCTGTACGGGATTGTTGATGATGCTAGGAATTCTTCACTGTTGCAAACTGATCTGGATTAAAGTTAGTTTCTTGGTCCCAAATGTGGCAGATGTCATTCATTGTTGATAAATGCAAAGTTATTCATTTTGGTCTGAGCAATTTGGCTTTTGATTACTGCATGAATGGTGTAAATATCGATTGTGTTGATCAAGAAAGGGATCTAGATGTTGTCATTACTAATAATCTGAAGCCTTCTAAACAGTGTGCTTTAGCAGCTGCAAGGGCAAATAGGATGCTTGGTTTGATTAGAAGAAAGTTTTGTTTTCCTGGTAGAGAGGTTGTCCTTAATTTGTATAAGCAGTAGTCAGGCCTCACCTTGAGTATGCTATTCAGGCTTGGACTCCCTTTTATGAGAAGAATAAGTTAATTTTGGAGCAGGTTCAGCAAAGAGCCACTAGACTTAATTCCAAAGTAAGGAATCTCTCTTATGAGTCTAAGTTGCGAATTCTTGGTTTGAGCATGCTTGAGTTGAGAAGAGTATGTGGCGATATGATTCAGGTTTTTAAGTTCCTATCTGGTAGTGATGCTTTGACTTCTGTAATTTCTTGCATGTTTAGGCTAATCCTCATGTGACACGTGGTAACAGTTTGAAGTTGACCAAAGAGTCCTCACAGACAGATATTTGGCACTTTAGCTGTTGCAAAGAGTTGTTAATGAGTGGAATGGTTTGCCTGAGTGGGTAGGTAGCTCCAATTCTGTTCACAATTTCAAAGTCAACATTGATAAGTTTTTTACTAACTCTGGGCATCTTTGATTTGGTGGTGGTGTTAGTTTTTATAAGGTGATTCACCTTTCTTAGCCTGTCATCTTGTTATGGTGTGTTGTGTTGTAGCAAGTTATTCTTCTTTCAGTTGAAATAGGTGTGGTGGAATAGTGGAGGTATATGAACAGGTCAATATTTTGTATTGTCCAGAAGGAGCTTCAGATTCTGAACAGAATGGTCTTCTGAGTTACAGCTAATTAAAGTTTGAAGTATTAATATTTGCAAAAGTTAAGATGTTTGAAAGAAAAGAATGTTCCAAACCTTAAATGTAATTCTTTAAATTTCTGTAGTAAATTTCAGTCATTGAAAATCTTCATGTTTTCTCTATCTTACAATTGAGGGTATGATGGAAATTTGACATTCAAGCAAGTTCGTGAAGGATTGAAGAACAATAAGTTATTATAAGGAAAATTGATAGATTTTCTCTTTGAAATGTTACAAATTTTGAGTAAAATTTGCATAGATTATTATTATAAGGCCTTCAACTTTAAATGCTGTAAAAAATGGCCAATTTGTAAGTGATGCGATGTTGATGAAACTTTGTGCGATTTTGATTGTTTATAGCAAAGCTAAAGTAGTTGCACAGATCTCTAAGATGGGTTTATGAATAGTTCTCCAAATTTCCAATTTCGCTGAACTAAATGCTTTTTTCATAATGAACCTGAATAAAAACAAGACAGAGCATCAATGTTGCCTTGGTGATACACCATGCACATATCTGGTACATTAAAAGATGTAGTGGCATGTGCATTCTAAATACAGGACATTTCTTTGATTTTGATTTTTTTTATATAATGTATATTATTAAAAGTAATATACATTCGTTAATATGAGATTTGACCATTTCCATGAATACTGTTAAATTGTTTTTGTGTGTATTGTCAAACTTAAGTACATTTTAGGACTATAAATGTGGGAGTTAGGAAAGGAATTTGCTGTCTTGACTTAAAGAATTGATGTGGAATTATAAATAATAATATGACAAACAAACAAGAAACTATTCCTTTGTTTACTTTGGTAAAAAGTCTGAAATTGAATACCAACGATTTATAAAAAGAATCAGACACTTTACACTTGAGCTTCCCTGAAACACCAAAATGTGCCGGGACACAATGTTCAGGATTCGTTAGCTGCCCGGGACAGCCAACAACTTAGTCAGGACAATTATCATTTTCGTAAGCTCTACTCTTAAAAGCTTTACTCTTATAAGCTCTACTCTTACAAGCTCTACTCTTACAAGCTCTACTCTTACAAGCTCTACTCTTATAAGCTCCACTCTTATAAGCTCTACTCTTACAAGCTCTACTCTTACAAGCTCTACTCTTATAAGCTCTACTCTTATAAGCTTTACTCTTATAAGCTCTACTCTTATAAGCTCTACTCTTATAAGCTCTACTCTTATAAGCTCTACTCTTATAAGCTCTACTCTTATTAGCTCTACTCTTATAAGCTCTACTCTTATAAGCTCTACTCTGTGGAAAACTTATATATAAACAGAAAATGTATTCAACATAAACACAGGGCAACCTTATTTTCTTTCAGGACAACCACACATCTAGGTATCGATGGCAATGGGCAAGTTGATCTCAGTAACCAACGGGCAAGTTGCTCTCAGGTTGATTTGTTGAGCCCTTATGATTTTTTACATAATGTAATGCTATATTTCTAAAGGAGAAGTTCAAATGTGTTTATTTCAGGTACTGTCTGAAGGTTCAGCGTCCATTCTTTGAAAGCTGTGAAGTTGCAAGAGATTCATGCTCCAGCGAGGATCAGAAAGACATTGAGGAACCTACGGAAGAAAATGATTACGAAGGTTTCCTGGATGATCAAATTATTGAAACATTTGAAACCTTGAAAGTAGAGAAAGAGCCCTCTTCATTAAGACTGGAGGTGCCGCCACCGGATTCTCCAGTCCTCCGTCACCGTAGCAACTCCAAACAGCCTGCAAATGATGATGGCAGGAGACTGTCATCTAGTCTTGATTATGAGAGCGCAAAACAACTTCGCGAGAAATTACAGACCACGGCTGAGGACAAGCTGAAGAACGTGAAAATACTCATCCAGGAGTCCATGCATCCAACCAAAGAGAGCGTGAAACGCATTAGACAGCAGATGAAAGATAAGGTCACAGGGAGGTTACCTTCCACCCCCCAACCCTCATTCGTCCCCAAACCAGACCCAGCAGTGTTATCAAGCACTGTAGCTGATCCTGATACAATCAGTCTTTCTAGTTTATCTCAGTATGATGAAATTGATTTACCGTTTCGAATCAGCAATGCAGAGGGATCCAATGAGGATCCAAAAGTAGCCAAAGCTGATGAAATGCTGCATGCGGGAATTGATGTATCCATACAGGAGACAACACTTGCCAAAGCTTGCCAGGTGAGGGTAGGCTCAAGCCCTGCTTATAATGTTAAAGGATTAGTTCATCGGTCAAGCAAGTCCATCTTATATGAAAGGACTTAAAAGAAACAAAATGGTAAAGAAAGCATTGCAAAATTGTATTCCTTTAAGGAGATATTTAGTTTACCCATTAATATTATTTGTGTAGGAATAATTGAAATCGGACCAGTTGTGAATGTGAGGATGAGGGCGCCAACCTTCCGTAGTAGACTTACTACACCAGTCATGTAGACTTACTACACCAGTCATTTCTACACAGATAAGACAAAGCCTTAAACCCAAATATATCCTTAACCTTGCTCTACCACGCGACGATATTATTGCCGTTTTGGGTTCCCCATCTTTGACCCCGCCTCCCAAGCGTTTTCCAAAAAGTGCAGGTAGAGTAAGGATGAATGGAATAAGATTTTTGAATGCTTTCTTTACCATTTTGTTTCTTTTAAAGTCCCCTGTCATATAAAATAAACTTGCTTGACCACTGAACTAATCGTTGAATGGTTATTTAATTATTTAACTGGTAGTATACTATTACAAAGAGTCGAGATGTAGGATTTAAAATGGTTCTGCCTAACTAATTACAAATATGCAAATGAATTGAAAAAGAATCAATTAAAGAAGGTGAGTAAAACAAATTCAACTGCAAGTTGATGGTGAAAAACTCATGACCATAGTTGGTCAACATATGAAATATTTATGATATATGAAAGATTTATGATATATGAAAGATTTATGATATATGAAAGATTTATGATATATGAAAGATTTATGATATATGAAAGATTTATAATATATGAAAGATTTATGATATATGAAAGATTTATGATATATGAAAGATTAATGATATATGACAGATTAATGATATATACAAGATTTATGATATATGAAACTTATGATACATGAAAAACACAGTAAAATGGACAAATTTGAACTGATTTTGCTACTTTCAAGGTTTGAAAGCAATTTGGTTGGTACTAACTTTAAATGCCCATTTCCTCCCAGAATCCTAGGTGGGATGAAACCTTTACCTTTGAAACTAAAGAGAGCCAGAGGTTCATCAATATATGTGTATGGAATCGCATCAAGGGAGCGTTTGGGGAGCGTGACATCATCTACGGTTTCACCTCCGTTCGTCTGATGGATGTCTCGCTACAGTGTCTCACGACGTTATCGGGAGAATACTTGGAACTCTTCAAGCTACAGCCACCAGAACTGCGAGCTGGAGCATCGTAAGTATCCGAAATAGTAGCTACAGCCACCAAAATTGCGAGCTGGAGCATCGTAAGTATCCAAAATAGTAGCTACAGCCACCAGAACTGTGAGCTGGAGCATCATAAGTATCAGAATTAGTGGGGTTATGCCATGTAGGTTAAGATCATTTGAAAAAATGTGATAAAATTTAGGTGACATTTTTTTAGTCATGAGGTTCCCAACCGTTGTTCTAAAATGCATATCTCAAGTGAGTGCATCTATGTACATATAATCTTTGCATGTGTTTTATACTAAAGCAGCAAAACATAAAAACTAATAATGGTTGCAACTGATTATTTATTAATAAGTAAAAGCTGGTAATGCAAGATGTCATGAAAATAACTAACTTAAATTAAGTTTTGATTTTTGAATATGATGTGGGTTGTAATCAATACTCAGATAGGATTAGAATAGAGGGCAGTAAGTTACATTATCTGCATATGTTGTCTGGTCTTGTGTATTCTGTTACTCATGAGGCATTCAAGCAGTAAGGTTTTGCTAGTTACAAAAGTTACTTTTTTGAAGTTATTTTGACTAGATCATTGTTATAATGTTGAAGCTAATTGGTGGCTTACCCAGCATACTCTTGAAGCTAATTGGTGGCTTACCCAGCATACTGTTGAAGCTAATTGGTGGCTTACCCAGCATAATGTTGAAGCTAATTGGTGGCTTACCCAGCATACTGTTGAAGCTAATTGGTGGCTTACCCAGCATAATGTTGAAGCTAATTGGTGGCTTACCCAGCATAATGTTGAAGCTAATTGGTGGCTTACCCAGCATACTGTTGAAGCTAATTGGTGGCTTACCCAGCATAATGTTGAAGCTAATTGGTGGCTTACCCAGCATACTGTTGAAGCTAATTGGTGGCTTACCCAGCATACTGTTGAAGCTAGTTGGTGGCTTACCAAGCATAATGTTGAAGCTAATTGGTGGCTTACCCAGCATACTGTTGAAGCTAATTGGTGGCTTACCCAGCATAACATTGAAGCTAATTGGTGGCTTACCCAGCATAATGTTGGAGCTAATTGGTGGCTTACCCAGCATAATGTTGAAGCTAATTGGTGGCTTACCCAGCATAATGTTGAAGCTAATTGGTGGCTTACCCAGCATAATGAGTATGGTTCTAATAAATTAGTATCTGGTGGGATATATCTAATAATTCATTCAATAGCATATTTAAGCTCATAGTCTATACCCAAATAAAATGGTTAGAAAATAATTAGATATACAAAATATATGTTTTGTGTCGTCACCAGCCGGAATGCTGCTCAGGCTAAAGTATTCCACCATCCTGGGTATGAACACCACTTAAGCTTTGGCGATATAACCCTCTTCTTCCACCACGAACCATTAGAGGGCAGCAAACCATCAGATGTCAAAGTAAGAGAGGAATCAGCAGAAGTGAGGAAACCAGCTGAACCAAGGAAGTCTCCCCCTGCTGAGGGTGGGGAGAATTCTCGTCCTCATCCCCACCCTGTAGGCAGGAAGCCCAGACAGGAAACTACTCAGTAAGTTTTCAGATCTAAGTAGTGACGTAGCTACAGTGAGAGGGAGCCGTACCGCTTGTCCCTTCATTGCGTAGGATTTGTTTGCAATTTCTTGTGATATGTCCATGTATATATTACCGTATAAAGGTTTGAATGAAAGTGCTTGAAAAAGAAAATGATGGGAATTGTCCACACCACATTGTTATCATGTGTCAAAAGAGACTTTATTATTTCTTGTGGTATTCAGCTCCTTGGATTTCTGGCTACATCCTTGAATCTGAAAATGTAAACTGAATTCTTGACGAACAATTGGGTGTTATCATCAATTATAAAATTTCTATAAAGTATTTGCATTGTTATGACCCATGCATTATATACAGTTAATGCACGACCATGATTATTTGGTTTTATCCATTTTCAAAACAGGTAATTTAAAAAAAAAAAGGTAAAATATATGTAAACTTTTCTTGTTTTTCATTTGTTTTAGTTGTTTTTTATGCATTTCAAACAATCTAACACAATTTTTTTATAAAAAGGTTACATTTTTGGCATCGCATATAAACATATGCGTATTTAATGCACAGTTCAAAGGACTTTGCACTCGCGAAAGACCCCTAAAGTTGTGCCATTCTACTCGAGCCAAAGTCCTTTGTCCCTAGCCAATACCGGAATTGACGTTACAGTCACCCTCCACCGTTCCCTAAACTTCAGCAAAAGTGTGGTCAGAACCAGAGATCTAGCCTACCCGACCGATGAAGACCTCGTAGAGGAACTTACCAATCAACACGTTACTGAAGCCCGTTGTTTCGTCCTCCAGAGAGACGGTGCCGAAACACCAACCAGTACCATCTTCCCTGACATTTTCCACATCAACTCTCCCCTCCCATATCACTACTGGCTACCTGAGAATCCCAGTCACCCCTTATATTCCTAACCCCCTCTGTTGTCATAAGTGCTAGAGGTATGGCCATGGTAAAGACTCCTGCCGCAGCCAAGCGCGCTGTGGCGACTGTGGAGCTTTGGACCATGACAGCACCTTCAGCACCAGCACCCCACACTGCACCAATTGCGATAGTATTCACCCAGCTACTCATCCCTCATTCTTAAAAGATTGCCCCATCTGGCTTCAGGAAAAGTAAATAAGCAAACTAAAAACCCTTAATCCCAACATCACTTACCCAGAGGCCAGGAAGCAATTTCTCGCTTCTCTCTACCCTAAACCATCCTACTCGAGCGCGCAGTCTCCTCTAACACCAATATCGCCCCCCCCTTCCCAACACAACTAAAACTGACTCACATACTCAAACCGACCTCACCTGACTCTTCTTACCCAGTCCTAAGCCCATCACCATTGCCAACAACCCAACCACACCCATTACCCAAACCAAATCCACCTCCACCACTTCTCTCCCCAACCTTCCTTCCTCTCCTAAAACTCCTGCCGTCCCCTACTCCAACATCTCTAATGCCATCAAACATCAAACTCAAGCCAACCTGGCTAACAATCATCAAACCAACAAACAACCAATCATCAAACAGCCTACCATCCAATCCCACACATATGAATGGAAGAGAACATGGATTGTTTGATTACCGAACATACTGTACTTCTCTTCCAACTTTCAAAAACAAGCGCTCCCAAAGGAACAGGGACAGATCCAAAGAAAAAATAAGCCAATTCAGACCCAACAGATCTTCCTCAAGATAACCCCCTGCCTCCTTATGGCGTGGATTATAAACAGTTACAATAACATTTACAACATTATACAATGGAACTTAAGGAGCCTTAAGGCCAATTCTGAAGAAATTGACCTTCTGGCCACCATCTTCAACCCGGTCATCTTCTGCCTGCAAGAAACCTTCTTGAAAACAACTGACCATTATTCCCTCAACAACTTCGCTTGCTATCACGAACATCAAGTGGATGCCGACAGGGCCTGTGGGAGTGTCTCCATTCTCGTTAGACACGATATCCCACACAGCCCTGTTCATGTGCACACCGACCTTTAGGCCATCTGTATGTCTATCTCCCTCCATAAAACCTTCACTCTTTGCAATATCTATCTCCCCCCAATGCCAATATTCAGCCAACCAGCCTTAACAACCTCATCTCTCAGCTCCCCTCCCCCTTCATCCTTCTTGATGACTTCAACGCCCACAACCCCCTGTTTGGCTCGAATACCACCACCCCCCAGAGGCAATCTCATCGAAAACACTCTTCGACAGCATAGCCTCTCCTTGCTCAACACTAACTCCTGACATACCTTCACCCTGCCACAGGCTGCCCTGCCTTACCTGCATTGACCTGTTTATCTGTTCCCCCATTCTCCTTGATTTTAGCTGGAAGGTCACTGCTGATCTCTGTGGTAGTGACCATTACCCTCTTCTTATACTCTCCAACCTTCAAACCCCCACTGACCACACCCCCAATTGAAACCTTGAGAAGGCTGACTGGCCCTTTTTCGAAACCCTTTGTGACTCACACCTCTCCCCCCATCTCCTCGAGGATGAGGATCCCATGTCAAACTTTAGTAATATCCTTATCAACATCGCCACCTGCTCTATTCCCAAAACCTCCAACTCCCTAATCATTTCCCAACCCCTGGTTCTCTGATGACTGCAAAACCGCCATCAAGAACAGGAAAAGGGCCCTCAGGATCTTCAAAACTAAGCTGACCACCCACAACCTTGACCTCTTTCGCATCAGCCATGCCAAGGTCAGGCACACTATCAAGGACAGTAAAACCAACACTTGGAACAACTTCATCTATTTAATTCTCCTGTTCCACTCCCTCTCTACTTTGTTTTTGTTTTACCCATGCACCTCCTCTCTCGATCTCAGCTTTTGGCTTTTGTTCTTGAATTTCTCTCATTCTCCCCTTGGTCTTTTTCCTTACTACCTCTAAAATGATCTGACCTCTCAGGCACAATTTGACCTTCGTTGTTGTGGTGCCGTTAAGACCTCATCAAACAAACAAACAAACAAACAAACATCATCTCTTCTCTCACCACCAACAACTCCTCTAAGAAGATTTGGGAGTATGGTTAACAGCTTCCATGGCAGGGTGGGCAAGTCTCCCATCTCTCCTGGAATGGTAACCTACTCACCTCGAAAAAGGACATTGTTAACCACCTCGCCACCTTTTTCAGCAACATCTCGTCCTCAGCCAACACCCCAATGCTTTCAAAACCAAAAAAGCTCGCGATGAAGCCGGGAGTGTCACCTTTGCCCCTGACAACTTCGAGAGCTACAACACCCCCTCTCACCCTTTCGGAATTAAACAAAGCCATCCACGATGCTGGCTGCACCTCCAAGGGCCTAGATAGCATCCCCTACCAGTTCCTGAAACACCTCCCCAACAAGGCCACCACTACCCTACTCACCATCTTCAACCACATTTGGTCCTCACACTCCTTTCCCCCTATCTGGAGGACAGCTATTGTCACCCTGTCCCTAAATCAGGGAAGGACAGTACTGACCCCTCCAGCTATCGCCCTCACCTGCTGTCTCTTTAAAATTATGGAAAGGATCATTAACCAGAGACTAAACTGGTTCTTTAAACCAACAGAATCCTCTCCCCTCAACAAAGCGGCTTCCGGAAATGTCGCAATACCTGAGACCAGTTAATTACGCTTAACACCGCTATCAGGAATCCTTTGCAAAAAAGGAACCCTCATTGTCATCTTTTTCGACCTTGAGAAAGCTTTCGACACTACTTGGAAATACGGCATTATCCGCAAACTTCACACCACTGGCCTTAGAGGCTACCTTTCCATCTTTATTCAAAACTTCCCCTCTCACCCAGGCAGTTCCAAGCTTGTATTGGCCACACCCTCTCCATTCCCTACCCCCAAGAAGAGGGCTTCCCCCAGGGCAGCATCCTCTCCCCCACTCTCTTCAAACTGAGCATTAATGACATCGTGGACAACCTTGGCCCCAACATCAAACGTACCCTCTACGTGGACGACTTCACCATCTTCTACTCCTTCCCTAGCTTTCCTCTTGTCGAAAATAGACTTCAATTTAGCCTCAACCAGCTGCAAGTCTGGTGCACCAATAACGGTTTTGAATTCTACAAAGACAAAACAGTCTGCATGCACTTCTGTCATTTCAGCAACCTCCACCCCAACCCAAACCTCATGCTCAATGGCAATCGCATCCCTAAAGTTGAACACACAAAGTTCCTGGGTTTAAATCTAGACCCCAAGCTCTCCTACAAGCAACACATCACCAACCTGAAACAGAAATGCAACAGCTTCCTCAACCTTCTCCGCCTCCTCCCCACCACCATTTGGGGTGCAAACCGCTATGCTCTCCTCAAAATCTTCAGGCTCACCATTCCTGCCAAGCTTGACTACAACAATATTGTCTGTGTCGCTCACAACTCTTACCTCAACCACATCAACACCATCCAAAATGAAGCCCTAGCTCAGGCTTTGTCTAGGTGCCTCTTCAATCACCAGCCTTCATGTTGAAGCCAAGCGAACCCCCCTTTCTACTTAGATGTAGAAAGCTTGGCCTCTCCTATGCTTTTATAGTCCTCACCAACACCCAGAACTCTGTTTACAACCTCATTAGGTTTTAGGTACCCCAATTTCTCCATCCTCCTTGATAGGACTAAAACCCTATCTCCTTCCTTTAGCTTACGCATTAAATCAGACCTCCTCCATCTCGGCATCAACCTCGCCACTCTAGGCACCTTCTCCTGGCCCACTTTTTCTCCTTGGACCACCCTTCTATCCACATGGGCCTCTCCACTCATCACAAAACCCAAACCCACCCTAACCTCCTCATCAATCTTCACAACCAAATTAAAGACTAACTCTCAAATTACAACTCTATCTATTCTGATGGCACCACGGAAGGCAACAAGACAGCTGCTGCTGCCGTCATCCAAGACATCACCCTCAGTAGCAGACTTCCCAACTACTCGTTGATGCAAAGGCCATTCTCCTCGCCCTCAACTTTATTGAGTACTCTCTGCTCAGCCACTTTGCCATTTTCTCCGACTCAAAGGCTGTTCTTACTTCTTTACTCGACCTTAAATGGGATAACTTAACATCCCACCTCCAAAATCCAGTAAATTCTGCCCTGACTGAACTTTTTTTCAAATTCTTTGTCATGATGAAAAGTTGACACATCTAATTACTGAGGCATATCATACTGTATGTGTAATACAACAAGTAAGTGTGTGTGTTAAGTGTATGGTATATGAACTTGTCTGTGTTGTGTTGGTAAACATAAGTTGTGCATCGCGTTTTGGGTGCTTTAGTGGGTCGGCGGTACAGGTCAGCCCTGGTTGTATGACTGGATCATAAAGCCTTTATGATTTAGACCCTTTCTCATAGCATATGATTCTGCGTTACTCATGTATGTAGCATCTGATCCTGCGTAACTCATGTATGTAGCATCTGATCCTGCGTTACTCATGTATGTAGCATCTGATCCTGCGTTACTCATGTATGTAGCATCTGATCCTGCGTTACTCATGTATGTAGCATCTGATCCTGCGTTACTCAGTATGTAGCATCTGATCCTGCGTTACTCATGTATGTAGCATCTGATCCTCGTTACTCAGTATGTAGCATCTGATCCCTGCGTTACTCAGTATGTAGCATCTGATCCTGCGTTACTCAGTATGTAGCATCTGATCCTGCGTTACTCATGTCTGTAGCATCTGATCCTGCGTTACTCATGTCTGTAGCATCTGATCCTGCATTACTCCTGTATGTAGCATCTGATCCTGCGTTACTCATGTATGTAGCATCTGATCCTGCGTTACTCATGTATGTAGCATCTGATCCTGCATTACTCGTGTATGTAGCATCTGATCCTGCTTTACTCATGTATGTAGCATCTGATCCTGCGATACTCATGTATGTAGCATCTGATCCTGCGTTACTCATGTATGTAGCATCTGATCCTGCGTTACTCATGTATGTAGCATCTGATCCTGCGATACTCATGTATGTAGCATCTGATCCTGCGATACTCATGTATGTAGCATCTGATCCTGCGATACTCATGTATGTAGCATCTGATCCTGCGATACTCATGTATGTAGCATCTGATCCTGCGATACTCATAGCATCTGATCCTGCATTACTCATAGCATCTGATCCTGCTTTACTTATAGCATCTGATCCTGCATTACTCATAGCATCTGATCCTGCTGAATACTTGTCTCTGAATAGAAAGTATTTGTTTCTCTCCATCAGGAACTCTTCAGGTCCAGCTGGTCGCACTCAACCCAACTTTCATGTATTTCAAGGCACTCACTTCTCTATGCCCACGAGGTGTGACTTTTGTTCAAAGAAGGTAATTTACTGCATCTTCTTGAAGCACTTTACATGATGTAGTATAAATGTAGATGAATATTAATTTGCAGATTGCTTGTAAGTCATGACACAATGTTTGTTTGTTTCACAGTTAATTCCATAGTATAACTATAAATGATTATTGGTTTGCAGATTGCTTGTAAGTCATGACATAATGTTTGTTTGTTTCACAGTTAATCCCATAGTATTACTATAAATGATTATTGGTTTGCAGATTGCTTGTAAGTCATGACACAATGTCTGTTTGTTTCACACTTAATCTTCAGGCTCACCATTAGTGCCAAGCTTGACTACAGCAATATTTTCTACTGTGTCCCTCACAACTCTTACCTCAACCACATCAACACCATCCAAAATGAAGCCCTCAGGCTTTGTCCAGGTGCCTACAGGACCTCCCCAATCACCAGCCTTCATGTTGAAGCCAACTAACCCCCCTTTCTACTTAGATGTAGAAAGCTTGGCCTCTCCTATGCTTTTAGAGTCCTCACCAACACCCAGAACCCTGTTTACAACCTCATTAGGTACCGCAATTTCTCCACCCTTTTTGATAGAACTAAAACCCTATCCCATCCCTTTAGCTTACGCATTAAATCAGACCTCTTTCATCTCGTCATCAACCCCACCACTCTCGGCACTTTCTCCTGGCCCACTTTTCCTCCTTAGGCCCTTCTATCCACCTGGGCCTCTCCGCTCATCACAAAACCCAAACCCACCCTAACCTCTTCATCAATCTTCACAACCAAATTAAAGACTAACTCTTAAATTACACCTCCATCTATTCTGATGGCTTCAAGGGAGGCAACAAAAGCTGCTACTGCTGTCATCCAAGACATCACCCTCAGTAGCAGACTCCCCGACTACTCGTCCATCTTTTTAGCCGTAGCAATTGCCATTCTCCTCGCCCTCAACTTTATTGAATACTCTCCGCTCAGCCACTTTGCCATTTTCTCCGACTCAAAGGCCGATCTTACTTCTTTACTCAACCTTAAATGGGATAATTTAACATCCCACCTCCTCCTCCGGAAACTCCTTTCACCCACCCTTTGCAGGAAAAGTGTTCTTTTCTTCTGGATACCCAGCCATGTTGGCATCCCTGGCAATGACAGGGCTGATGCAGCCGATAAGCTTGCCCTCAAGCTCTCCCCTACACCTTTTCCCCAAACCTTCTCTTACATCAAACAGCCTATCCCTTCCTTTGTCTGTGACTGCTGGCAAACCTCATGGAACTCCCAAATTGATAACAAACTCCACGTCATCCAACCCACCATTCCGATCAAACCCACCATCAACAACCTCTCTCGTATCGACAACGTTCATATTACCTGCCGTAGAATAGGTCACACCCACCTCACTCACTCCCACCTCCTTACTGGATCCTCACAACCCCTCTGCAACAATTGTCATTGCACCCTCACAATCCATAACGTTCTCCTTGCTTGCCCACCTGTAAAACCTTCTCAGAGCTTCCCTCGCTCCCCACAACTCAATTGCTGATTCTTCCAGAAAAATCTTTCGGATAAAATGTTCTCCTTCCTTCATCATGCTTCCCTCTACAACCATATTTAATTCTCCTCTTCCAGCCCCTCTCTCAACTTTGTTTTTGTTTCACCCATGCACCTCCTCTTTCGATCACAGCTTTCTGACTTTTTGTTCTTTAATTTCTCTCATTCTCCCCCTGTTTCCTTTCCTTCCTACCTCTAGAATGATCTGACCTCTCAGGCACAATTTGACCCTGATTGTCGTGGTGCCGTTAAGGCCTCATCAAACAAACAAACAAACAAACAAACTTGTAAGTCATGACACAGTGTCTGTTTGTTTCACAGTTTCCCATAGACAATATTGAAGGTAGAGATATGCACAAGCAATAAGGAGATGCAACTGTAAGGGAACCCTTTATTAACTGGTACATCAGTTTTCTAAATAAGAAAATTATTGTTTCAAGTTAAATATGTGCTAAATTAGTCTGCGAACATATTAGCTTTAAGGGTGTCAATTGTAACTGAAGTCACTGCCAATCATTCTCATTGATTTAAGGGACAAATGTCCTGCATTAACGTACAGGACAATGGCTTTTAAAAGTATTAAAAAGTTCAATATATCTCGCTTCATTTTGTCTTAAGTAAGTCAATTCAGTTGTCCTAATCATCGATCACAAAACCTACACTTAATACAGTGTAGATCAAAACATGTAGCAGGTTCCTTCCCATTCAATATAAACCTGTAATTTGTTCATGACATAAAAAGAAGGCACACTTCACATGTGGTATTCATTCGGTGTGTGATTGATTGAGTACTAAGACAAGCATGTATGTTTACTATTGCACTGAGATGGAGAAACGTCACATTTCTTTTCCCTTGCTTCATTGTCTTAGGCAAAGGCAAGAAAAAAGCCTTATCCGACAGCTGGCCAGCAAGTTAACTTTTTAAATCTGTGGTTAATTGCTTATTTCTTACTGTAGGTCTGGACAAAGTTTGCATTCCAGTGCCAAGTATGCCGTCTTATTTGTCATAAAAAATGCTCAGATAAAACCCAGGTCAACGTTCCATGTGACAAGTAAGTTTCTACTTTCAAAAATGTCAAGTTCTAATAAATTGCAGAGTGCCTATGTTATTGTTTTTCAATAGAAGTCGTCATGCCCATTTAGCCTAGGTTTGTTTATATTGTATAAGCAAAGCTTGGTAAAGTGAATCATTTATGCATTTGTTGTACTTTGTGGTTGGTGTAGCTATAAACAATCAAACCAATGTTATTTCACTATTTTCTGCTTTTGTTTTCAGAAACAAGATTTATCATCAAAACACGAGCCCTGCCTCATCAGCCAAGATTCCAACTCACTTGAAGATTTCTAACAGCTCATCATCTACACCTTCAAGTCCGGTCTTAGGAAGGAGAGGTGTCCCCAGTATATCCCCTCGGGCATCGCCTGCCCCCTCCCCTCAAGTGTCCTCCTCCTCTTCTGAAGATGAAGGGGAAGATGAAGATATTGAGACCATGGTCCGAAGGCTCGGAAGGCTGAAGAGAAGACTAAGGCAATTTAGCAACAGTGAGGGTGGTTGTTCACAAGAGTCTGATGCGATGGTCATGACTGCCGCAAGAGAAGTATGTTAACCTTTGGCCTTCAAGAACTTGCATTGATACAATTTGCATGTGTGAGTTATGATCAAAAAGCCCTTCCTTCCCCCAAAAAATAAAGCATTTGCTTGTTGTCGGCATACTGTAAAATTTTAGTATCAGGGTCATCAGTTTGAGAGAATCCTAGATATACATTATTTTTTTGAAAAAGTACCCTATTTTTTTCAGGGATCAGTTATTTCGGCATCTGTACTTCTGTTTCTGTCAGTCATTTTGGCATCCGTACTTCCGTTTCTTTGTACCGAAATACGGTTGATTCCTTCCTATTGCTTCCGATCGATTTTAATATTTATTACACTTGCTATGATAGACCTGATCTTTAACGCTGCCAATTGCTGAAATGAAATAGCTTTGGGAAGGAAAAAACTGCTCGCCCTCATCACTTTTCCATCGGATTTATGTTGATAAGTTTTTTTTTACGTGGCCTTATGATATATTATAAAACTAATACTTGCTTGATATGGGAGAAGCTCGCATTCTTTAGTCATTATTAATGAATTATCATTTAATGGTTTAAATTTAGTATGCCTGTAAATGGAATAAAAGGAATACATTATAATGAGATTAAATGTTGTCCTGAATAGTGTAAGTGGTTACAGAATTGGACTCTTACATACATCTTCACATTATACTTTTCCTTTAGATGGGCAGAGAACTTTTCATTGAGATGCCATTTGACGACAGGAAGAGAAAATTGGAGACAATTGTGAGTTTCTCAATTTGTGCTGCTTTTGTATTTTTTGTCTGCCATTATACTGCTCATAAGCAGGAGATGAAGAAGAACTAGAGAGTCTGTTGTCATTTATGTTGGATTGTAGGATTCACATCTTTTAGCAGGTTGATTGCTCATGCGGTGGGCAGTGTAAGGTGTTGTGTCCTGTGCCTTGCTGCCTCTAGGTTGGACTGATGGAAATGTAATTGGAATGATGGACACATGATTCTTGCTTCAAAAGGACCATTTCATGTTCATATACTCATGAGCACATCAAACCATGCTATTACTCATGAGCACATCAAACCATGCTATACTCATAAGCACATCAAACCATGCTATACTAATGAGCACATCAAACCATGCTATACTCATGAGCACATCATACCATGCTATACTCATGAGCACATCCTACCATGCTATACTCATGAGCACATCATACCATGCTATACTCATGAGCATATCATACCATGCTATACTTATGAGCACATCCTACCATGATATACTCATGAGCACATCATACAATGCTTTGCTCATGAGCACATCCTACCATGCTATACTCATGAGCACATCATACCATGCTGTACTCATGAGCACATCAAACCATGCTATACTCATGAGCACATCAAACCATGCTATACTCATGAGCCCATCATACCATGCTATACTCATGAGCACATCCTACCATGCTATACTCATGAGCACATCCTACCATGCTTTACTCATGAGCACTTCATACCATGATCGCCCACTAATGTTTTGACAGTGAATCTAACAGTTCCATTGTTCTTGAGTGATGTACAACATGTATGGTTTAAAGGACGCACGGTAATACTACACACGTTCATATTGTCATGATTTTAAACAAATCATTCCGAAAATGATATTTGTGTGTTTTTTCAAATGTTTTTCGTGAATTTTGCGATTTTTATTACCAAATGGTTAATACATATATGAAGAGGGTTTATTCATAGTGCCCTATTTTTCAGCACAGGATAATGTATAGAAGCTGGTTGCAGAGATGATGCTAGATGCACTCAGGCTTCGCCCCCTTGCATCGCTATATCTCTGCCCAGCTTCTCTATGCATTATCCTGTGCTGAAAACATAGGTCACTATGAAGTAAACCTTTAGTGATGGAATTCCCAAGCTTTCTAGAGCTTCAGATTCTATTCTGAAATTAATTCATGTCATTCCCAATTAATAGCAAAATTCCAAATTGTTCTAAAGGGACACACTCTGGTACTCTTCTAAAATTTCAATTCTAGCTTTTCTGATTTTTCCAAAGCATGAATCTAAAGCTGTTTATTAATGCTCCTAATAATGTTTGTGTGTTTTAAACCATCGCAGCAGATTGACTGTTGTGAAATAAAGTTCTTTGACTTACAGACACAAATGATTTTCTTTTCATAGATCAATAAACTGCAGTCTGAAATAGACAAGGAAGCAGAGATGCAGTTTGATCTGTACAACAAGAAGGAGGAGGCGGGCCAGCTGAAGGAGAGGACAGAGGCACAGGGGAGGTTCAAGAAAAGCGAAGAGAGGATGCAGACACTTGCCATGCTCATGCTGCACTACTGCTCAGGTATCCAACACTGTAACGAACAGCTGCAAAACCAGTCAAACGAGACTACACCAGGGCAGACCAATGGGGCCAAGGCAGAGTCGACTAATGGGGCCAAGGCAGAGTCTACCAATGGGGCCAAGGCAGAGTGGATCAATGGGGCTAAGGCAGAGTCGACCAATGGGGCCAAGGCAGAGTCGACCAATGAGGCCAAGGCAGAGTCGACCAATGGGACCAAGGCAGAGTCTACCAATGGGGCCAAGGCAGATTCGACCAACGAGGCCAAGGCAGAATCAGATGTCGAGACACTGAACATAGCTACAAAAGCAGCGAGCAAAGATGACAGTGATGCACCTGACAGCAAAGAGGATATGGTGATCATGGATGCAGCAGCACAGAACATGCAGATGGGAGACAAAGCTACAGGTATGATCAAACATTCAATTCAAATCATTTGCCTAAGTGCAAGTTGGAAGCATACTTGAGCGTAATTTTTTATACTCATACTCAACAAATTTTAATGAAAGTGTACACTTGTACCACACCGATGTACACTTGTACCACACAGATGTACACTTGTACCACACAGATGTACACTTGTACCACACAGATGTACACTTGTACCACAGTACACTTTTTTGTATTGGTGCTCAGTAAATATATAATGCAAGTACTTGTACTCATGCCCTCTATTATATTCATACTCATTTGTGTATCCTTGTACTCATTACTGTGCTAATGTACTCATAAGGTGAGTCTGATATGAAGATAGCTGCAAAGAATGTGCCATTCAGAAATAGGCAGAAGCATGAAGCATCTTCATGTGGACAAATTCTTACAGTTGCTTACTATTGATTTAGTGTTTCATAATATTAGGATATTATCAGCGTGACATTGTAGTTTTTACTACTTAAATAGGTTTGGGTAGCATATCAGCATTTTAAAATTGTATGTACTGTACTATTTGCACAGAAGTGACAAATTTTATTGTAATGGTGCTATTGGAATATCAATATGTTTTAGTGCTGTGAATGTTTATCAATTAATCTCAAAACAATTGCATGTTAAATAAATCTACAATAAAGCTACTTGCGATGAAACATTTCTGTTGTTGCCCACAAAATTCCAATCAATGACTTTTACAAATTTTAAAGAGGATTAGAATAATCCTTGTAAATTGTAACGAGCAGAAAATAGCAGTAATCACTTATGAATGGGGATATTTCTTGCTTTCATTTTGCTGAAAATGACATTGACAGGAACTGTTCTGTCATTTTTAAGCCAAATTTTTATTCAAATTTTCTATGAAAAAGATTTTTAATATTGTAGAAT
Source organism: Chiridota heheva (assembly GCA_020152595.1). Taxonomy (NCBI): domain Eukaryota; kingdom Metazoa; phylum Echinodermata; class Holothuroidea; order Apodida; family Chiridotidae; genus Chiridota; species Chiridota heheva. Next base: position 1,907,297 of record JAIGNY010001856.1, read on the forward strand.
TAATCTTTGTAAGATTTTGAAATCAGAATTCCAGCGTTTGTTTGTACATGGGAGTCAATAATTTTCCCATACTAGTTGCACATTTTAAAATAAGAAAAATTAGCATCATTTTGGGGCAATTTTTTTGTGCTTATGAAAACTTGGGTTAAACACTAGCAAATTTGGGCTATTACAGGTTTAGTAAAGTGCTAATTGTTCCCAGCACTAATATTAGCGTTGTGCGGTAGTCACGTTCCCAGCACTATATTGGCGTTGTGCGGTAGTCACGTTCCCAGCACTAATATTAGCGTTGTGCGGTAGTCACGTTCCCAACACTAATATTAGCGTTGTGCGGTAGTCACGTTCCCAGCACTAATATTGGCGTTGTGCGGTAGTCACGTTCCCAGCACTATTATTAGCGTTGTGCGGTAGTCACGTTTGTGTACTACAAAAAACTCCTGAAGGAATATTCTCAACATAAACTAACCTCTGCTTACTGTACTTAATACAGTCAGCATGCTAGATCATAATTATTTGCTAGTTCAAAAGTATTTCCAAAGTACCCCCTCCACTTCATAAATTTTTGTTCTTTTCTGGAAGCTTCCAAATGGTGCCATTTTGCTTTGATCGATCGGGTAACTTTAAATACTTGACTTTGGGATGGACAGCTGACACCCTTTTAAGTTATTTTTGAGGCAATTTTATTGTGAAGAAAATAAAGATGGAACTGATGTTCCCATTTAATTGACTTAAGGTATTTTGGAAGCATTTTGAGAGGTATTTTATACCATGTGAATTCTTGTTTATGAACTTGGGCCTCAGTGTTACACCTGTCAGTGTGTAATGAGTGTGTTTATGCTGAAAGTGATACGTGAACTTGCTTGTTGCATCAAAAAGCCAATATGAAATTACCCTTTTATTTGAAGGTTTTGATTGTTGAATGACTAAAAGGAATGTGTAATCTAGCCTTCTATATATGATAACTTGTGCAGATACATACAAATGTTTTCATTTGGTATCTAAAAACTCCACCAAACTTGGGTCTTTTTTACCATCGCTACTTGAAAGTTTTTCATGAATGATCAAGGGACAACCAACTTGCCAAATGCCAAAATTGACATCAATTTTGTCAGAATAAGTTGTTTTTACATGAGAAATTAAGAACAGAAGAAACAAATGTGATTTGTTGACATTTATTTTCTCAAGTTTTATTGGAAAAAACCAGAAACATTGTTTTTCAACACTTTCAACCACTGCTGGGATTTTCGGTAGTAGTTACTAATCCTTATGTTGTCGGGATTGCGCAATATTAGAATTGGGGTACCGGGACTTATGTGACTACCGAAAACTTGAACAATGCTAACTAATATGTTATAAATCATTGCTTAAATAGTATTGTTTTTACTTTTGTAATATTTATTGCAAAACATTGTAATTGAATTATTGATGTGTTCATGTTTTGTTTTGTTTGATATTCAATTTTGTTTCAGATATTCAACTATTTAATGGTCATCATAGTCATAGCTTGAATCACATCTTGCTTGCAAGCTTAAGGTAGAGCTGGAACTTATATTAATAATGCACATTATCATCAAAGAAGCAAATACATAGCCATTCTCTTGCACTCAAAATCATTTCATCCATCCTTCAGAGTGACTTTTAAACTCATTAAGCAAGTAGGATAATAACAATTGTAAACATGATGCAATGCCTTGCTTAAAAACCTTTTCATTCTAATCATACCACTTCATCCAATGTTCTTATTACCTTTACCTTTTAATTACAGTATCATCAAATCTTGAAATGCTCACCCTCATAAATCATGTCATTTCACCAAACCAAGAGTACAAAGAAGTACTGCATTGCTTATCACTAGCAATGGAGTACAAAGAAGTAGTGTATTCCTTATCACTAGCAATGGAGTACAAAGAAATAATGCATTGCTTATCACTATACTAACACTGTACTATCCTGCTCAGTGCTGTCAGCTCTGAAATCATAAATGAATTCACTGGTTGTCTGAATTGGTGACTGTAATTAGATTCTGCGACTTCAATATTTGACCAATGATACCTGGGGTGTGCTACCTGTGTTTGGATACGATGGATGTTTTGTCTGTGGCCACTTCGCCACAGCCAAGGTATGTGCTCTGAACCATCAGTTGGCGTCTGTGTGGCTGACGGCTTCTGTGTGGCTGACGGCAAGAGGTGTTGACATCAAAGTCCACTACATGCAGCTGCACTTCCTCCGCGGGTCTTTCCTGCTAGAAGTGAGGGTTGACGAGTGTTCAGTCTTGACTAGACATGTCACAGCAGCCATTTGACAAAATGTATTCAGGTTCTGTTTCAGTTACAAACCAGGTGCAGTTTTGTAACTTTAAAAGTTTGGAAAAAAAATAGAAAAAAAAGCTGATTCTATGTCTTCATGGCATTAAGATGTGACCCTACTCTCATGAAGATAGATATTTACTCGTTAAATTTGTGATTTGTTAGCCATCTACTATGGGCCACTCTGCACCCCGTCACGTAAGTCACAGACTGCGGAATGGTTCCTATAATGTTTGGTAGGTGATTAAGACAAAAGGTTTTGGGATCTCAGTCATCACGTAAGGTTTATATATCAAGAGCCTTGCAGAATTGTATGGAAGTACTAAGGTTTATATATCAAGAGCCTTGCAGGATTGTATGGGGAAGTACTAAGGTTTATATATTAAGAGCCTTGCAGGATTGAATGGAAGTATACTAAGGTTTATATATCAAGAGCCTTGCAGGGTCGTATGGAAGTACTAAGGTTTATATATCAAGAGCCTTGCAGGATTGTATGGGGAAGTACTAAGGTTTATATATTAAGAGCCTTGCAGGATTGTATGGGGCAGTACCAAAGTTTATATATCAAGAGCCTTGCAGGCTTGTATGGAAGTACTAAGGTTTATATATCAAGAGCCTTGCAGGATTGTATGGGGAAGTACTAAGGTTTATATATCAAGAGCCTTGCAGGATTGTATGGGGAAGTACTAAGGTTTATATATCAAGAGCCTTGCAGGATTGTATGGGGAAGTACTAAGCTTTATATATCAAGAGCCTTGCAGGATTGTATGGGGAAGTACTAAGGTTTATATATCAAGAGCCTTGCAGGGTTGTATGGGGAAGTACCAAGGTTTTTATATCAAGAGCCTTGCAGGATTGTATGGGGAAGTACTTAAGGTTTATATATCAAGAGCCTTGCAGGATTGTATGGGGAAGTACTAAGATTTATGTATCAAGAGCCTTGCAGGGTTGTAGAGAGAGAGAGAGTTGAACACACAATTACAATGACGGGGTCGTCGCCTGCGTATTCGGTTATGATAGTACACATGCTATCACGAAACGCTTAATACGACCCGGACGAGAACACAGGTACGACGTACGGACAGACGTAACATCGACAACCAAGTCAATGTCCAAGGCCTTTGATAACCAGTTGTGGTGCACTGGCGGCAGGGTTGTATGGAAGTACTAAGGTTTAAATATCAAGAGCCTTGCAGGATTGTATGAGGAAGTACTAAGGTTTATATATCAAGAGCCTTGCAGGATTGTATGGGGAAGTACTTAGGTTTATATATCAAGAGCCTTGCAGGATTGTATGAAAGTACTAAGGTTTATATATCAAGAGCCTTGCAGGATTGTATGGGGAAGTACTAAGGTTTATATATCAATTGCCTTGCAGGGTTGTATGGAAGTACTAAGGTTTATATATCAAGAGCCTTGCAGGATTGTATGGAAGTACTAATATACCAACATAAGTTCCATCATTAGGTTGCTGATGGCTGCCAATGCCATAAGAATTTAGCAGGAAAAAAAAAAAAACATTTGTGTGTGTGTGTGTGTGGGGAGGGGGGTGTGCTTGCCTGATTGCCTCAGAGAAAGCTTTTTGGCTGCTAGATCCAGTTTGTGTCATGAGGTGGTGTACCTCCGCTTTCCGTTTAGTATGCACTGCAACCGCCAATTTTGGCCAAAATCGACGGTTGCACATCACACGCCTCGCCAAAGCAAGGGCAACCTAATATGATATCATTATTTGCTTGGCCTGGCACAGCTACGATCTAATTACATTGCAAACTTGCACAAGTGTAATATGATACCTCTATCTGATGCACGTTGGGCATATTATTATTGCCTCTATGATAGCATACTGAAAGGAAAGGGCTTGCACACTTAATGGTGGGGATGTGGGTGTGTGTGTGACGGGGGTGTGGGGTGCTTGCCTGATTGCCTCAGAGGAAAGCTTTTAGCTGCTAGATCTAGTAGATCCGGGTGCAATCCTGAGGAGTTGCTGAATAATTGCTTTAAGAGAAAAGCAATCAAGGCAGGAATGACAGACTATGCTAGCAAATATAATCTATCACCGACTTTAGGGTGTCATCTTTGGTTTATACCTAAAGAAACTAATATTCATATAAAGTTACCTTTAAATCTCTCAGGTCGGATTTATTTGCTTCTTTGTGCTGATAAATTACATCTCCAGCAGAGTATCTTAACCATTTTGTTTTGTTCTTTGACACAGAGAGTAAGTCAATGCCTGACCAAGCACCAGCTGATACCCCATCATCCTATGGGACACCAGTTGTAACTTTAGAAGACACAACCGACGATGACCAATTTTCATCGTTTGTGGACATAACTGGACCCGACCAAGTCTTGAAGGATGAGGAGGCAGAAAATGTTGACCCTCAAGATGAGAAGATGCCGGTACGGCCAAACCAAGATGGAGGGCAGTCTGTGTAGAGAGGTTAGGGGTCAGACATCTTGTATCAAAGAGGTGGAATAATTAAAAGAAAGGTCGGAGGTCAGACATGTCTGTCTTGTGTGAAAGAAGTCAAATAAACCAATACAAAGACTTGGAAGGAACTGCTGTGATATGAAAAGCTGTAACAAAGTTGATTCAAATGGCTGTTCAATGAAATGATGTCACTGTCTTAACATTTGTTCATCAATTTCATAGAACACAGAGCTTTTTACAGAAAGCTATTTTTTTTTTCTTCAAGATTTCCTCAGGTGGTTAACACAGTTAGTTCAATAGGCCTATAGTTCACTAAACTCTTGACATATCCAATGGTTGTAAGCCAGAACGAAACACAAACATAATCCTGGGAATTGTGAAGTTGTGATGTCACTAATTGCAGCCGTTTCTACACAAATCTGATACAACTTAAAACGACTGCCTGTACATGCACTTTTTCAAAAAAAATTGTTGCTATGTCAAACAGGCCCACAACAGTGATACTATTTGAAAGAGCTTTTCTAGTTCTTTCAATAAATTGATATTTTGGGTGAGGGTTATATTGAGAATCTTTGGGTAAAATTTGCTTGGAAATGGGTAAGAAGTCAAATTTCAAAACATTGCGTCAATTTTCTTTTTCTTTTCAAAACTTACTTGCCATACTTCCAGACCTTGCTGTTACCTGAAAACCCGTGAGGAACTTACAAAGACATGAATGCATCTAATTCTGGTCAAATGCATCTATTTCTAGTAAAATTTTGAGTTCCTCTATCTATTATCAATATCTTTTTTTGGCAATATATCTTCAAATTTTCATAATTTTTAGCCTTTTTCAGACCAATTTTGAATGAAAATTGTGTTCCTGATAGCAATACAACTGCCCAACTCAAGACATATCGTTAAAATCGGAATTCCGCAAATTTTCAATTAATTTTAAAAAAGAGCAACTACCCCATCTTTATCCACACCGAAATATAAGTTTCAAAACAAACCTAAGAATTACTTATAGGCAGCGTGGTATAGCGGTGTGCGTGCGGAACTTCACGTGAGCGGACTTGAGTTCGAAAACTGAACTGAATGCGCGGCTTTGTTTTTCGTGAGTAATTACAGAGGTGATTATATTTGGTATATTTTCATTGTTTTTGCTTGTCTTGCTTTGTGAACATTTTTTTAAACTGGTATCAATGGAAAGGAAATCTCACAAACAATCTAAATATGTAAAACAATCCTCCATTTTCATTATTCACAAGAAATAATACAAGCTCAAACAATTGAGCAATTTTGATCTAATTTTGCATAAAATTTGCAAAGTTTCATATTTATGTCCATATTTTTTTATTTTGAATTTTGTATTAAAAAGTTTATTGTCTTATCATTCATATAAACCAAATTTGTAATGATACAAAACGAAAGGAAAGTTATGAAAAATAATTTTGAAAAAAAGTTCCGAAAACTTGCAGTCACGTTTTGCATCCCCTGGGTCTTTAAGGGTTCATGGTAAAGAATTTTTCAACAACTTTCTGTCATTTTGTTTCTTCTTTGAGATAAAATGTTTTACATCAGATACAGTTGATCTGACTATACAATAATAACTCAGCATTCCACAGCAACTCATTCTTTATTGCTTTCTTTGTGACCTGTCATTTTCCTTATATAGAAAGTGAACATATTCCTTTCCCACAGTGCCAGTGGTCAGTATGTCATATAGAAAGGAAACATATTCCTTTCCTACAGTGCCAGTGGTCAGTATGTCATATAGAAAGGGAACATATTCCTTTCCTACAGTGCCAGTGGTCCCTATGTCATATAGAAAGTGAACATATTCCTTTTCTACAGTGCCAGTGGTCCCTATGTCATATAGAAAGTGAACATATTTCTTTCCTACAGTGCCAGTGGTCCCTTTCCTACAGTGCCAGTGGTCCGTATGTTATATAGAAAGGGAACATATTCCTTTCCTACAGTGCCAGTGGTTGATGTCATATAGAAAGTGAACATATTCCTTTCCTACAGTGCCAGTTGTCCGTATGTCATATAGAAATAGAACGTTCCTTTCCTACAGTGCCAGTGGTATGTCATATAGAAAGTGAACATATTCCTTTCTACAGTGCCTATGTCATATAGAAATGGAACATATTCCTTTTCTACAGTGCCAGTGGTCCTATGTCATATAGAAATGGAACATATTCCTTTTCTACAGTGCCAGTGGTCCCAGTATGTCATATAGAAAGTGGAACAGTGCCAGTGGTCCTATGTCATATAGAAAGTGAACATATTCCTTTTCTACAGTGCCAGTGTCCCTATGTCATATAGAAATGGAACATATTCATAGAAAGTGAACATATTCCTTTCTACAGTGCCAGTGGACCGTATGTCAGTGAACATATTCCTTTTCTACAGTGCCAGTGGTCCCTATGTCATATAGAAAGTGAACATATTCCTTTCCTACAGTGCCAGTTGTCCGTATGTCATATTGAAATGGAACGTTCCTTCCCTACAGTGTCAGTGGTCCCTATGTCATATAGAAAGTGAACATATTCCTTTTCTACAGTGCCAGTGGTCCCTATGTCATATAGAAAGTGAACATATTCCTTTCCTACAGTGCCAGTTGTCCGTATGTCATATAGAAATGGAACGTTCCTTTCCTACAGTGCCAGTGGTCCCTATGTCATATAGAAAGTAAACATATTCCTTTCCTACAGTGCAGTGGTCCCTATGTCATATAGTGGTTCCTTCCCTACAGTATGTCATATAGAAAGTGAACATATTCCTTTTCTACAGTGCCAGTGGTCCCTATGTCATATAGAAAGTGAACATATTCCTTTCCTACAGTGCCAGTGGCCAGTAGAAAGGAACATATTCCTTTCCTACAGTGCCAGTTGTCCGTATGTCATATAGAAATGAAAGAACATATTCCTTTTTTTCTACAGTGCCAGTGGTCCCTATGTCATATAGAAAGTGAACATATTCCTTTCCTACAGTGCCAACATATTCCTTTTCCTTTTCTACAGTGCCAGTGGTCCTATGTCATATAGAAAGTGAACATATTCCTTTCCTACAGTGCCAGTGGTCCCTATGTCATATAGAAAGTGAACATATTCCTTTCCTAGAAAGTGAACAGTGCCAGTGGTCCCTATGTCATATAGAAAGTAAACATATTCCTTTCCTACAGTGCCAGTTGTCCGTATGTCATATAGAAATGGAACGTTCCTTCCCTACAGTGCCAGTGGTTCCTATGTCATATAGAAAGTGAACATTCCTTCCCTACAGTGCCAGTGGTCCCTATGTCATATAGAAAGTGAACATATTCCTTTTCTACAGTGCCAGTGGTCCCTATGTCATATAGAAAGTGAACATATTCCTTTTCTACAGTGCCAGTGGTCCTATGTCATATAGAAAGTGAACATATTCCTTTTCTACAGTGCCAGTGGTCCCTATGTCATATAGAAAGTGAACATATTCCTTTCCTACAGTGCCAGTTGTCCGTATGTCATATAGAAATGGAACGTTCCTTTCCTACAGTGCCAGTGGTTCCTATGTCATATAGAAAGTGAACATATTCCTTTTCTACAGTGCCAGTGGTCCCTATGTCATATAGAAAGTGAACATATTCCTTTCCTACAGTGCCAGTGCCATGTGGACAGTGCCAGTGGTCCCTATGTCATATGTCATATTCCTTTCCTACAGTGCCAGTTGAAATGGAACGTTCCTTTCCTACAGTCATATAGCCAGTGGTCCCTATGAAAGTGAACATATTCCTTTTCAGTGCCAGTATGTCATATAGAAATGGTTCCCTACAGTGCCAGTTCATATAGAAAGTGAACATATTCCTTTTCTACAGTGCCAGTGGTCCCTATTCATATAGAAAGTAAACATATTCCTTTCTACAGTGCCAGTGCATATAGAAATGGTTCCTTCCCAGTAGAAAGTGTTGCCCTATGTCATATGTCATATAGAAAGTGAACATATTCCTTTTCTACAGTGCCAGTGGTCCCTATGTCATATAGAAAGTGAACATATTCCTTTTCTACAGTGCCAGTGGTCCCTATGTCATATAGAAAGTGAACATATTCCTTTCCTACAGTGCCAGTGGTCATATAGAAAGTGAACATATTCCTTAGAAATGGAACGTTCCTTTCCTACAGTGCCAGTGGTTCCTATGTATATAGAAAGTGAACATATTCCTTTCCTGCAGTGCCAGTGGACTGTATGTCATATAGAAAGGGAACATATTCCTTTCCTACAGTGCCAGTGGTCTGTATGTTGAAGTGTTTGTAATGTTTATGGAATGTCATGTAAGTATCACTAATTAAGAAAACTGCCTAACCACCATGCAATACTTTGTATTAATGTAATTGATGTAATGATATATTTGTATGAGCATTGTGTATATGGATTTGAATTTTGGTAAAATTGTGTCTGCTTTGATATCTTTGTTTCACTCAGTTGGACCCAGTAATAATGTTGAAAGATACACAGATCATCGTACTTTTATAGTGTATGAAAGTGCTATTGGCTTGATTAGTAGTAGAGATAATGTACAAGATTGTAGATTCTCGTTAGTAGACAAGGGCCCATTTCATATTGATTTGGGTGTATTGACTTGATTAGTAGTAGAGATAATGTACAAGGTTGTAGATTCTCGTTAGTAGGGCCCATTTCATATTGATTTGGGTGTATTGTATCTCAGCATATATCTAACCTGTGTTACTGTCATCTGTATTTTTTCTGTTTGTCCTTCATTTACAAAACTTGTTTTCTGTTTGTTCTGATATGATTTTGCATTTTTTTCGTATAAATGTTTTTGATATTATCAGAAAAGCTCTCCAGTATCAGTCACACAATCAAAATATAGTGAAAACCAAATTTTTATTTTTGCCTAAAATTATAAAGATTTGTATTCAAAGATAAGTCTGTTTTGTCCCTATGCGTGTTTTGTCCCTATGCGTGTGATTTTTTTAGGCTTGATACTTGTAGGCTTGATTCTTTTAGGCTTGAATCTTTTAGGCTTGATTCTTTTAGGCTTGATTCTTTTAGGCTTGATTCTTTTAAGCTTGATTCTTTTAGGCTTAATTCTTTTAGGCTTGATTCTTTTAAGCTTCATTCTTTTAGGCTTGATTCTTTTAGGCTTGATTCTTTTGTGCATCTTGGAGACTTTATTGTTCACATGAAGACATTTGTGAGGATTGTTGATAAGTTTTTTGAACCATTTCCAAGTCAACCATAATGAAAACTGCTGTGATTATCTTCTTAGATCAAGTAGACACCTGATACTAAAAACTTGGGTATATTTCAGGAAAACTTTAAATTGTACAGGTTGCGGTGAGGTACAGGTTGTGGTGAGGTACAGGTTGTGGTGAGGTGCAGGTTGTGGTGAGGTGCAGGTTGTGGTGGGGTACAGGTTGTGGTGGGGTACAGGTTGTGGTGAGGTACAGGTTGTGGTGAGGTACAGGTTGTGGTGAGGTACAGGTTGTGGTGGGGTACAGGTTGTGGTGGGGTACAGGTTGTGGTGAGGTACAGGTTGTGGTGAGGTACAGGTTGTGGTGAGGTACAGGTTGTGGTGAGGTACAGGTTGTGGTGGTGTACAGGTTGTGGTGAGGTACAGGTTGTGGTGAGGTACAGGTTGTGGTGAGGTACAGGTTGTGGTGGGGTACAGGTTGTGGTGGGGTACAGGTTGTGGTGGGGTACAGGTTGTGGTGAGGTACAGGTTGTGGTGAGGTACAGGTTGTGGTGAGGTACAGGTTGTGGTGAGGTACAGGTTGTGGTGAGGTACAGGTTGTGGTGAGGTACAGGTTGTGGTGGGGTACAGGTTGTGGTGGGGTACAGGTTGTGGTGAGGTACAGGTTGTGGTGAGGTACAGGTTGTGGTGAGGTACAGGTTGTGGTGAGGTACAGGTTGTGGTGAGGTACAGGTTGTGGTGAGGTACAGGTTGTGGTGAGGTACAGGTTGTGGTGAGGTACAGGTTGTGGTGAGGTACAGGTTGTGGTGAGGTACAGGTTGTGGTGAGGTACAGGTTGTGGTGAGGTACAGGTTGTGGTGAGGTACAGGTTGTGGTGAGGTACAGGTTGTGGTGAGGTACAGGTTGTGGTGAGGTACAGGTTGTGGTGAGGTACAGGTTGTGGTGAGGTACAGGTTGTGGTGAGGTACAGGTTGTGGTGAGGTACAGGTTGTGGTGAGGTACAGGTTGTGGTGAGGTACAGGTTGTGGTGAGGTACAGGTTGTGGTGAGGTACAGGTTGTGGTGAGGTACAGGTTGTGAGGTGAGGTACAGGTTGTGGTGAGGTACAGGTTGTGGTGAGGTACAGGTTGTGGTGAGGTACAGGTTGTGGTGAGGTACAGGTTGTGGTGAGGTACAGGTTGTGGTGAGGTACAGGTTGTGGTGAGGTACAGGTTGTGGAAAGCAGCCATACCATACCAATCTCTAGGACCATAAAGTAAACCTGACTGCTAAATCCAAAGTCACAAGACTTGTTTCTGGGTGACCATCTTATTCAATTGGCTCATGCTGACAAGTCAGGGCTCCTTTTTTTTGCTAATTCATGAAATAACTGTTGCCTCATTTTTGATACTTGTTTATTAGAAATGATTACACTGGATATGAATATTCATATCACCCCAGGATCACCAAGTACAAGAATGATACACCCTCATATTTAAAATGCTTGAATATGCATTCAAAATTATTTGTCTAAAGATAAGTGAATTTTAAATTTCACCATGTAGCACTTTTTTTGGTTCCGATGTGAGAGCATTAGGAACCTATGTAGTCATGCTGGCGTGCGTATGTATGTGTGTATGTATGTATGTATGTATGTATGTATGTATGTATGTATGTATGTATGTATGTATGTATGTATGCATGCATGCATGCATGCATGCATGCATGCATGTATGTATGTGTGTCTGTGACAGAAGCTTGTAAACATGATATCTCAAGAAGCGTGCAGTGGATTGATGTCATACTGGGTGTATGGATGTGTTGAGGTCTGTAGATGATCCCTGTTGTTTTTGGTGCTGATGTCATAAATATTAATGAGAACTTGGCGGAACTTACTGTGAAATTCAAATGCTCATATTTTCACAAACCCACGTCAGATTGAAATCAAACTTGGTATGAAGCTGTTGATAAAAGCAGGGATGATACAGGATCCCATAGAATGTTGACTTCATAATTATTCATGTCAGGTGGAGCCAAATACAATTTTTCATTGGTTGTGATTGTTGCATATAGCTTAAGGCAAAAACCTTAACACTTAAACAAGCAACAAAATATACACTAATTACATGTTCCAGTATGATAAATAAACTAAATGTGTAAGAACATAACATTTAAAGATATACGATAAAAACAAAAATTGCTTCTAATCCAAAGTTAGCATCAGAACCATGTGGAATTTCTCCCTCTGGTTATGATTGTGGAAATTACATCAATGGCCGCCTTCCCACATTCATTATGGTAGAGAACACATCAATGGCCGCCTTCCCACATTCATTATGGTAGAGAACACATCAATGGCTGCCTTCCCACATTCATTACGGTAGAAAACACATCAGTGTCCGCCTTCCCACATTCATTACGGTAGAAAACACATCAATGGCTGCCTTCCCACATTCATTACGGTAGAGAACACATCAATGGCCGCCTTCCCACATTCATTACGGTAGAAAATACATCAGTGTCCGCCTTCCCACATTCATTACGGTAGAGAACACTTCAATGGCCGCCTTCCCACATTCATTACGGTAGAAAACACATCAGTGTCCGCCTTCCCACATTCATTCAGTAGAGAACACTTCAATGGCCGCCTTCCCACATTCATTACGGTAGAGAACACTTCAATGGCCGCCTTCCCACATTCATTATGGTAGAAAACCATCAATGGCTGCCTTCCCACATTCATTACGTACAGAACACATCAATGGCTGCCTTCCCACATTCATTACGGTAGAAAATACATCAGTGTCCGCCTTCCCACATTCATTACGGTAGAGAACACTTCAATGGCCGCCTTCCCACATTCATTACGGTAGAGAACACTTCAATGGCCGCCTTCCCACATTCATTACGGTAGAAAACACATCAGTGTCCGCCTTCCCACATTCATTACGGTAGAGAACACATCAGTGTCCGCCTTCCCACATTCATTACGGTAGAGAACACATCAGTGTCCGCCTTCCCACATTCATTACGGTAGAGAACACATCAGTGTCCGCCTTCCCACATTCATTACGGTAGAGAACACTTCAATGGCAGCCTTCCCACATTCATTATGGTAGAGAACACTTCAATGGCCGCCTTCCCACATTCATTTCGGTAGAGAACACATCAGTGTCCGCCTTCCCACATTCATTACGGTAAAGAACACTTCAATGGCTGCCTTCCCACATTCATTTCGGTAGAAAAGCCTTCCCACATTCATTACGGTAGAGAACACATTAATGGCAGCCTTCCCACATTCATTACGGTAGAGAACACATCAATGGCTGCCCTCCCACATTCATTATGGTAGAGAACACATCAGTGTCCGCCTTCCCACATTCATTACGGTAGAGAACACTTCAATGGCCACCTTCCCACATTTATTACGGTAGAGAACACTTTAATGGCCGCCTTCCCACATTCATTTCGGTAGAGAACACATCAATGGCTGCCTTCCCACATTCATTACGGTAAAAAACCCATCAGTGTCTGCCTTCCCACATTCATTACGGTAGAGAACACTTCAATGGCCGCCTTCCCACATTCATTACAGTAGAGAACACATCAATGGCCGCCTTCCCACATTCATTACGGTAGAAAACACATCAGTGTCCGCCTTCCCACATTTATTACGGTAGAGAACACTTCAATGGCCGCCTTCCCACATTCATTACGGTAGAGAACACATCAATGGCCGCCTTTCCACATTCATTACGGTAGAAAACACATCAGTGTCCGCCTTCCCACATTCAGTACGGTAGAGAACACTTCAATGGCCGCCTTCCCACATTCATTACGGTAGAAAGTACATCAATGGCTGCTTTCCCACATTCATTACGGTAGAAAGCACAACAATGGCCGCCTTCCCACATTCATTATGGTAGAAAACACATCAATGGCCGCCTTAATTCCCACATTCACATGTGGCGTTAATTAGGAGTGAAAGTTGTCTATAATGCAGGAAGGTGTTTGCATTTTGTATTTGTGTCCAATGAACTAATTTCTTCTATGTTGATAATAAGTGCAATATTCTAATTATATTTTAAGATTCATTTAGTATGCAAAGTTACTGAGCAGATTTATTTTTTTGTGAAATTCACACATGATTATTTGTATATGAGATAAAGATATAGTTTATTGTCTCGTTGAGTTGTTCTGTTGCAATTTATATGATTGTATGATAGATTCCTTTATTTTGTATGCAATGAATTGCCATTGACTTATATTTTTTTCTTTGTAGGGTTAGTGTATGAGCAGCTGGCCATTAGTTTGAAGTAAAGCAAGCATTTTTAGCTTGTGTAAATGCTGCACAGGGTCAAGGGTCATCCAGTAACCACCCTACAGATTACATGACATCACTATAAATCACACCAAGGGTCATCGAGTAACCACCAGACAGGTTACATGACATCACTATAAATCACACCAAGGGTCATCTAGTAAGCACCCTACAGGTTACATGACATCACTATAAATCACACCAAGGGTCATCCAGTAATCACCCTACAGGTTACATGACATCACTATAAATCATTACAAGGGTCATCTAGTAGCCACCCTACAGGCTACATGACATCACTGTAAATCATTACAAGGGTCATCCAGTAATCACCCTACAGGTTACATGACATCACTATAAATCATTACAAGGGTCATCTAGTAGCCACCCTACAGGCAACATGACATCACTGTAAATCATTACAAGGGTCATCCAGTAACCACCCTACCGGTTACATCACTATAAATCATTACAAGAGTCATCCAGTAACCACCCGACAGGTTACATCACTATAAATCATTACAAGGGTCATCCAGTAACCACCCTATAGGTTACATGACATCACTATAAATCATTACAAGGGTCATCCAGTAACCACCCGACAGGTTACATCACTATAAATCATTACAAGAGTCATCCAGTAACCACCCGACAGGTTACATCACTATAAATCATTACAAGAGTCATCCAGTAACCACCCGACAGGTTACATCACTATAAATCATTACAAGAGTCATCCAGTAACCACCCGACAGGTTACATCACTATAAATCATTACAAGAGTCATCCAGTAACCACCCGACAGGTTACATCACTATAAATCATTACAAGGGTCATCCAGTAACCACCCTATAGGTTACATGACATCACTATAAATCATTACAGCCCTACCAGCACTTTAGGTAAGCTATCCTTACAAAAGCTTAGTACCCCAGTGGAGGGCGGCAGTTTCATACTCAAAAGGTACCGGGATCAAATCTCAGCTAGTGCTGTGTCTTTGAGCAAGATGCATGATCCCATTTGCTCCAGTTCACTCAGCTGTGACAAAATGAGTACCAGTTTCAGCTAGGGACTTAACCTGGTATGAATGGACTGGTGTCCCATCCAAGTATTCTTGTCTGCTTGGCAACATTGAAACCGGGTATAAAGCCCTCAAGGCTTGATGGGATCGAAAGGCTTGATGGGATCGCAAGGCTTGATGGGATCGCAAGGCTTGATGGGATCGCAGGGCTTGATGGGATCGCAGGGCTTGATGGCTGTATGGTCTACTTCCTGCCTTCGTTACTCATGTAGACTAATGTAGACTTATACGTAATTCTTCTCTTATGTTCAACTATTTGATGTCTACACATAATGCACCTGAAATTTAGGCTTATTTGAGGCTAACCGTTGTATTTTATTTTTACTTGCAAAGTGATATATGTATATTTCACACTGAAGATGCCTGCACTCCAAGCAATGAGATTAGGAAATTAATCATTAAAAGCCAAGCTAATGTATTTAGTGCAGTATGGTGCCTCTCTGTTCATTTCACTCCAGGCTTAGTTTTGTCCTATAGGAAGGCCACCACTAACCTCACACTAATCCTTTCAAATGATCAAATCAATTTAGAATGGATAGTGGCTACAATTGTTTACACACCAAAAATAGGAATTTGTGTTCTAGCAAAATTTTGGCAGTCTCATTACCTTTTTATATGGATATGACAGACCAGAAGATTATGTTGGTGACATCTTTTGCATTAAGAAATACTTTTAGACCCTTTCCCAATGTTGACAAACATTTTCCCTGATATTTTGACACTCCTGGAAGTTTCCTCCAACACCTGATTATGTGCATGTTTGCAGAACTAGCATAATGGGGATTTTAAGGATGCTTCAACAGGGTAATTTGTTCAATGGGCAGCTCAATAAGACTTTAGTATGGTATATAGGACATGTGCTATTATATGTAGGGGTCTTTTATTACACATCTCATGCGTCAACTCCTAACAGAAGTTATGTATAGCGGTAAATTGTCTTTCAGCCAAATATTTTATGTTTAACATTTTAGCCTGGCACTTAAACAACTCCGAAAAACTGAAGGATTCTAAAGGTGCATAGACCCATAATAGTGCAACTAGGAGGTACTTATGTCAGTAAAAATTCATGCAAATATGAGTTGATGCAAATATGAGTTGATGCAAATATGAGTTGATACCAAATGTGCCCATAAGGCAACCCTAGAATCTTGGACAGTAAGAACATGAGTTGTTATGCTTACCCACATCTCAGTAACTCAACAGTACAACTTACTGGACAACTTACTGGACAACCAACTGGACAACTTACTGGACAACTAACTGGACAACTAACTGGACAACTAACCGGACAACTTACCGGACAACTTACCGGACAACTTACCGGACAACTTACCGGACAACTAACCGGACAACTAACCGGACAACTAACCGGACAACTTACCGGACAACTTACCGGACAACTTACCGGACAACTTACCGGACAACATACCGGACAACTTACTGGACTTACTCCTGTAGCTGAAGGTTCATCCATTGTGCTCATAAGGCATGTGTAGGAACTTGGATGTATTCTTGATATGAATATGAGTGGATACACCATGTTTGCTCATGGTGGTTGACAAGGCATCCTTTTTATCTTATGAATTATTATTTTTGTGTTTGTAAAAACTCAGAAGGGGACCTTCTCTCAGAATGCATTCCTTTTACATAAAGTTCAAATATCAAGAGAGTAGCCAACATGCAAAAATTGTGTGTTTGGAAAGATGAGGGGGTGGAGGGTTTGTGACAACGTTTACAAAGTAGGGGTCCTAGGGACCTTGATAAAGCAGGACTGGCCCCCATTCCCATTTGTTACGCCCCTTTTTGGCTTTAACTGTATCATGATCTTAGTATGGGTTAAATCCCTGAATACCGCAGCCCATGTTATTTTTTCTTCAATAAATGAACAAATCTTTAAAAAAATAAACCAAATATGAGAGCATCATTAAGGGTTTCCAATGCTTTCATGATTCCCAATGCTTTCAGGATTCACAATGCTTTCAGGATTCTGCCATATTTCATTGAAAAGTGATGTTCATACAGTAACTTTTGGTACCTTTGATAGTTACATTTTTGTAAGTGTTGCAGTTTTTAATGCTAGAACAACAAACAGTATGGACATTTTGATATTTCTGATGTGATCAGTTCCTGGCTTTCATTTTTTTCTTTAACTTATAGTTGTGTATATTTTTCATTTGCTGGCAAGAGCATAAAATTGTGATGTTTGTGTGTTGTTCATTGAAGCACAAATCCAAAGATTTCTTCTTCATAGTCATTTCAGATTTCATCAAAGAGATAGCATTGAATGTTTTGGCAAGTAAATAGTGATATACTATCATTGAAATCAACTTCTCTTTTGAAGACTATGAAAGCAAGAGTTGATGTGCATGCAGAAGCCTGATGAGTTACTACTTGCAGTATAAGACATTGGGTGTAATGGTTTTTATTGCAGTCAGAAACACCACAAGGGTGGATGGGGTTGGGGTGGGTGGGAATGGGGTGGGGTTAGGGTGGGTGGGAATGGGGTGGGGTTAGGGTGGGTGGAATGGGGTGGGGTTAGGGTGGGTGGGAATGGGGTGGGGTTGGGGTGGGTGGAAATGGGGTGGGGTGAGGGTGGGTGGGAATGGGGTGAGGGTTAGGGTGGGTGGGAATGGGGTGGGGTTGGGTGGTGGAAATGGGGTGGGGTTAGGGTGGGTGGGAATGGGGTGAGGGTGGGTGGGAATGGGGTGGGGGTGAGGTGGGGGAATGGGGTGGGGTGAGGGTGGGTGGGAATGGGGTGGGGGTTAGGGTGGGTGGGAATGGGGTGGGGGTTAGGGTGGGTGGGAATGGGGTGGGGGTTAGGGTGGGTGGGGATGGGGTGGGGGTTAGGGTTGGGTGGGAATGGGGTGGGGTTAGGTGGGTGGGAATGGGGTGGGGGTTAGGGTGGGTGGGGATGGGGTGGGGGTTAGGTTGGGTGGGAATGGGGTGGGGGCGGTTGAAGAAAATAAATGATTGTATGTTCTTCAGGTTAAAAAGTGGTCGAAAAGTCAGGGCGTCATTTTTGCTAAATAATAGGTCGCAAACAAGTCGCATTTGAATACTTTGCTGAAACATGGATATTCATTTGAATATCATTTTGTTTGATTTGAAGGTCAAAAAGGTTATTAGTACCAATTATCATCACATGATCAGTATTTGAATGAACTAAAGACTCGATGCCAGAGTGCTGCTTGTGTGAGGGGTTACTGGCAGTACTAATATCAAGATTAGGAAGGATAAACATCAATTTAAATTCCAGTACAAAATGAAAATATGGAACATTCCTAAAGGCAGGAAGTGTATTTAACATTCGCTGATAAAGACGATGTTGTTATTTAACTTTTGTAATCATTGAAAAGAAACAATATAATTGTTGAGTGGTTTATTTGCTTTCTTTACTGACGTCCTTACTGATCTATCAAAGTATTGATATGACCAGTAGTAACATTTAGTCAGCATGGAGTGTATTTTTTTCTTCCATGAGCCGGTCTTCCCACTAATATACAAAGAAAGTCTTGTTGCACCACCTGCTATGTGGTTGGAATAAGACACAATTAAGGTCTTTGCATGCCGAACGTGGCACGATGAGCGATGCTTTAGAAAATTACATGAACCAAATTTATTAACTATTTATTAAGAAAGCTATGGAGGCTATAACAATGATACGGGAAGTTATACAATTATACTAAAAAGTTTGAAATTGTAATTTGGTGCAAAATTTGCCGTGGCATAAGTATCTATTGTGGCACAATTATTGCGCTTTGGTGGGCATTAAATGTCCCTTTATTCAAATTCACTCAGAAATAACAATAAGTCCAGAATGTTTCATTCCTTCTGTTGTTTACAATAAAATCACTCATCACTCTGCATCTGGTGTGTAATGGCCTTGAGGCTCTGCATATTTAAACCTGCACTTTGTAGTTTGTACTGCCACCATGAAAGCGTTTCTTGTTTTACATATGCAGAATTCTGTTGTCATGGCAATTCAAGTTCCCATCAATCCTGTGACCCTTATTGTGTGTGATTTATGCTATATGTAATATCAATTTTAAAACTGAAGAAATTGTTATGAAGAATTGTATTATGTGTCATTTTATGTGATAAATAGATTCATTGTCTTTGACACAAAGAATCTGTGTATTGTCTATTTTTTTTTACTGTGTGGAATTATTTTGAAAAACTCCTAATGTAATCAGGTTGTTCTTGTGTCACTGGGTAAAACACCATTTATGTAACAAACCATTGGTGGAGACTACCTGCATAGGCAAACACTGTAAAAAGCAGTGTAAACCATTGGTGAAGACTACCTCCATAGGCAAATACTGTAAGAAGCAGTGTAAACTATTGGTGCAGACTACCTCCATAGGTAAATACTGTAAGAAGCAGTGTAAACCATTGGTGCAGACTACCTCCATAGGCGAATACTGTAAGAAGCAGTGTAAACCATTGGTGCAGACTACCTCCACAGGCAAATACTTTAAGAAGCAGTGTAAACCATTGGTGCAGACTACCTCCATAGGCAAACACTGTAAGAAGCAGTGTAAACCATTGGTGGAGACTACCTCCATAGGCAAACACTGTAAGAAGCAGTGTAAACCATTGGTGGAGACTACCTCCATAGGCAAACACTGTAAGAAGCAGTGTAAACCATTGGTGCAGACTACCTCCATAGGCGAATACTGTAAGAAGCAGTGTAAACCATTGGTGCAGACTACCTCCACAGGCAAATACTTTAAGAAGCAGTGTAAACCATTGGTGCAGACTACCTCCATAGGCAAATACTGTAAGAAGCAGTGTAAACCATTGGTGGAGACTACCTCCATAGGCAAACACTGTAAGAAGCAGTGTAAACCATTGGTGGAGACTACCTCCATAGGCAAACACTGTAAGAAGCAGTGTAAACCATTGGTGCAGACTACCTCCATAGGCGAATACTGTAAGAAGCAGTGTAAACCATTGGTGCAGACTACCTCCACAGGCAAATACTTTAAGAAGCAGTGTAAACCATTGGTGCAGACTACCTCCATAGGCAAATACTGTAAGAAGCAGTGTAAACCATTGGTGGAGACTACCTCCATAGGCAAACACTGTAAGAAGCAGTGTAAACCATTGGTGCAGACTACCTCCATAGGCAAATACTGTAAGAAGCAGTGTAAACCATTGGTGCAGACTACCTGCATAGGCAAACACTGTAAGAAGCAGTGTAAACCATTGGCGGAGACTACCTCCACAGGCAAATACTGTAAGAAGCAGTGTAAACCATTGGTGCAGACTACCTGCATAGGCAAACACTGTAAGAAGCAGTGTAAACCATTGGTGGAGACTACCTGCATAGGCAAATACTGTAAGAAGCAGTGTAAACCATTGGTGCAGACTACCTCCATAGGCAAACAATGTAAGAAGCAGTGTAAACCATTGGTGAAGACTACCTCCATAGGCAAATACTGTAAGAAGCAGTGTAAACCATTGGTGCAGACTACCTCCATAGGCAAACACTGTAAGAAGCAGTGTAAACCATTGGTGGAGACTACCTCCACAGGCAAATACTGTAAGAAGCAGTGTAAACCATTGGTGCAGACTACCTGCATAGGCAAACACTGTAAGAAGCAGTGTAAACCATTGGTGAAGACTACCTCCATAGGCAAATACTGTAAGAAGCAGTGTAAACCATTGGTGCAGACTACCTGCATAGGCAAACACTGTAAGAAGCAGTGTAAACCATTGGTGAAGACTACCTCCATAGGCAAACACTGTAAGAAGCAGTGTAAACCATTGGTGAAGACTACCTGCATAGGCAAACACTGTAAGAAGCAGTGTAAACCATTGGTGAAGACTACCTCCATAGGCAAACACTGTAAGAAGCAGTGTAAACCATTGGTGAAGACTACCTCCATAGGCAAACACTGTAAGAAGCAGTGTAAACCATTGGTGCAGACTACCTGCATAGGCAAACACTGTAAGAAGCAGTGTAAACCATTGGTGAAGACTACCTCCATAGGCAAACACTGTAAGAAGCACTGTAAACCATTGGTGGAGACTACCTCCATAGCCAAATACTGTAAGAAGCAGTGTAAACCATTGGTGCAGACTACCTGCATAGGCAAACACTGTAAGAAGCAGTGTAAACCATTGGTGAAGACTACCTCCATAGGCAAATACTGTAAGAAGCAGTGTAAACCATTGGTGCAGACTACCTGCATAGGCAAACACTGTAAGAAGCAGTGTAAACCATTGGTGCAGACTACCTGCATAGGCAAACACTGTAAGAAGCAGTGTAAACCATTGGTGGAGACTACCTCCATAGGCAAACACTGTAAGAAGCAGTGTAAACCATTGGTGCAGACTACCTGCATAGGCAAACACTGTAAGAAGCAGTGTAAACCATTGGTGAAGACCACCTCCATAGGCAAATACTGTAAGAAGCAGTGTAAACCATTGGTGGATACTACCTCCATAGGCAAATACTGTAAGAAGCAGTGTAAACCATTGGTGGAGACTACCTGCATAGGCAAACACTGTAAGAAGCAGTGTAAACCATTGGTGGAGACTACCTTCATAGGCAAACACTGTAAGAAGCAGTGTAAACCATTGGTGCAGTCAACCTCCATAGGCAAACACTGTAAGAAGCAGTGTAAACCATTGGTGGAGACTACCTCCATAGGCAAACACTGTAAGAAGCAGTGTAAACCATTGGTGGAGACTACCTTCATAGGCAAATACTGTAAGAAGCAGTGTAAACTATTGGTGCAGACTACCTCCACAGGCAAATACTGTAAGAAGCAGTGTAAACCATTGGTGCAGACTACCTCCATAGGCAAACATTGTAAGAAGCAGTGTAAACCATTGGTGGAGACTACCTCCATAGGCAAACACTGTAAGAAGCAGTGTAAACCATTGGTGGAGACTACCTCCATAGGCAAACACTGTAAGAAGCAGTGTAAACCATTGGTGCAGACTACCTCCATAGGCGAATACTGTAAGAAGCAGTGTAAAACATTGGTGCAGACTACCTCCACAGGCAAATACTTTAAGAAGCAGTGTAAACCATTGGTGCAGACTACCTCCATAGGCAAATACTGTAAGAAGCAGTGTAAACCATTGGTGGAGACTACCTGCATAGGCAAACACTGTAAGAAGCAGTGTAAACCATTGGTGGAGACTACCTCCATAGGCAAACACTGTAAGAAGCAGTGTAAACCATTGGTGCAGACTACCTCCATAGGCAAATACTGTAAGAAGCAGTGTAAACCATTGGTGAGACTACCTCCACAGGCAAATACTTTAAGAAGCAGTGTAAACCATTGGTGAAGACTACCTCCATAGGCAAATACTGTAAGAAGCAGTGTAAACCATTGGTGGAGACTACCTCCATAGGCAAACACTGTAAGAAGCAGTGTAAACCATTGGTGCAGACTACCTCCATAGGCAAACACTGTAAGAAGCAGTGTAAACCATTGGTGCAGACTACCTCCATAGGCAAACACTGTAAGAAGCAGTGTAAACCATTGGTGGAGACTACCTCCATTGGCAAATACTGTAAGAAGCAGTGTAAACCATTGGTGCAGACTACCTGCATAGGCAAACACTGTAAGAAGCAGTGTAAACCATTGGTGAAGACTACCTCCATAGGCAAACACTGTAAGAAGCAGTGTAAACCATTGGTGAAGACTACCTCCATAGGCAAACACTGTAAGAAGCAGTGTAAACCATTGGTGGAGACTACCTCCATAGGCAAACACTGTAAGAAGCAGTGTAAACCATTGGTGCAGACTACCTGCATAGGCAAACACTGTAAAAAGCAGTGTAAACCATTGGTGAAGACTACCTCCATAGGCAAATACTGTAAGAAGCAGTGTAAACCATTGGTGCAGACTACCTGCATAGGCAAACACTGTAAGAAGCAGTGTAAACCATTGGTGAAGACTACCTCCATAGGCAAATACTGTAAGAAGCAGTGTAAACCATTGGTGAAGACTACCTGCATAGGCAAACACTGTAAGAAGCAGTGTAAACCATTGGTGAAGACTACCTCCATAGGCAAACACTGTAAGAAGCAGTGTAAACCATTGGTGAAGACTACCTCCATAGGCAAACACTGTAAGAAGCAGTGTAAACCATTGGTGCAGACTACCTGCATAGGCAAAACACTGTAAGAAGCAGTGTAAACCATTGGTGAAGACTACTCCATAGGCAAACACTGTAAGAAGCACTGTAAACCATTGGTGGAGACTACCTCCATAGGCAAATACTGTAAGAAGCAGTGTAAACCATTGGTGCAGACTACCTGCATAGACAAACACTGTAAGAAGCAGTGTAAACCATTGGTGAAGACTACCTCCATAGGCAAATACTGTAAGAAGCAGTGTAAACCATTGGTGCAGACTACCTGCATAGGCAAACACTGTAAGAAGCAGTGTAAACCATTGGTGCAGACTACCTGCATAGGCAAACACTGTAAGAAGCAGTGTAAACCATTGGTGGAGACTACCTCCATAGGCAAACACTGTAAGAAGCAGTGTAAACCATTGGTGCAGACTACCTGCATAGGCAAACACTGTAAGAAGCAGTGTAAACCATTGGTGAAGACCACCTCCATAGGCAAATACTGTAAGAAGCAGTGTAAACCATTGGTGGATACTACCTCCATAGGCAAATACTGTAAGAAGCAGTGTAAACCATTGGTGGAGACTACCTGCATAGGCAAACACTGTAAGAAGCAGTGTAAACCATTGGTGGAGACTACCTTCATAGGCAAACACTGTAAGAAGCAGTGTAAACCATTGGTGCAGACTACCTCCATAGGCAAACACTGTAAGAAGCAGTGTAAACCATTGGTGGAGACTACCTCCATAGGCAAACACTGTAAGAAGCAGTGTAAACCATTGGTGGAGACTACCTTCATAGGCAAACACTGTAAGAAGCAGTGTAAACCATTGGTGGAGACTACCTCCATAGGCAAACACTGTAAGAAGCAGTGTAAAACATTGGTGGAGACTACCTCCATAGGCAAATACTGTAAGAAGCAGTGTAAACTATTGGTGGAGACTACCTCCATAGGCAAATACTGTAAGAAGCAGTGTAAACCATTGGTGCAGACTACCTGCATAGGCAAACACTGTAAGAAGCAGTGTAAACCATTGGTGGAGACTACCTCCATAGGCAAATACTGTGAGAAGCAGTGTAAACCATTGGTGAAGATCACCTCCATAGGCAAATACTGTAAGAAGCAGTGTAAACCATTGGTGAAGACTACCTCCATAGGCAAATACTGTAAGAAGCAGTGTAAACTATTGGTGGAGACTACCTCCATAGGCAAACACTGTAAGAAGCAGTGTAAACCATTGGTGCAGACTACCTGCATAGGCAAACACTGTAAGAAGCAGTGTAAACCATTGGTGAAGACTACCTCCATAGGCAAACACTGTAAGAAGCAGTGTAAACCATTGGTGGAGACTACCTCCATTGGCAAATACTGTAAGAAGCAGTGTAAACCATTGGTGCAGACTACCTGCATAGGCAAACACTGTAAGAAGCAGTGTAAACCATTGGTGAAGACTACCTCCATAGGCAAACACTGTAAGAAGCAGTGTAAACCATTGGTGGAGACTACCTCCATAGGCAAACACTGTAAGAAGCAGTGTAAACCATTGGTGCAGACTACCTGCATAGGAAAACACTGTAAAAAGCAGTGTAAACCATTGGTGAAGACTACCTCCATAGGCAAATACTGTAAGGCAAACCATTGTGGAGAAGCAAACACTGTTAGAAGCAGTAAACCATTGGTGGCAGACTACCTCCATAGGCAAATACTGTAAGAAGCAGTGTAAACCATTGGTGAAGACTACCTGCATAGGCAAACACTGTAAGAAGCAGTGTAAACCATTGGTGAAGACCACCTCCATAGGCAAATACTGTAAGAAGCAGTGTAAACCATTGGTGCAGACTACCTCCATAGGCAAACACTGTAAGAAGCAGTGTAAACCATTGGTGGAGACTACCTGCATAGGCAAATACTGCAAGAAGCAGTGTAAACCATTGGTGCAGACTACCTACATAGGCAAACACTGTAAAAAGCAGTGTAAACCATTGGTGCAGACTACCTCCATAGGCAAACACTGTAAGAAGCAGTGTAAACCATTGGTGGAGACTACCTCCATAGGCAAACACTGTAAGAAGCAGTGTAAACCATTGGTGCAGACTACCTCCATAGGCAAATACTGTAAGAAGCAGTGTAAACCATTGGTGCAGACTACCTCCATAGGCAAATACTGTAAGAAGCAGTGTAAACCATTGGTGCAGACTACCTGCATAGGCAAACACTGTAAAAAGCAGTGTAAACCATTGGTGCAGACTACCTCCATAGGCAAACACTGTAAGAAGCAGTGTAAACCATTGGTGGAGACTACCTCCATAAGCAAACACTGTAAGAAGCAGTGTAAACCATTGGTGGAGACTACCTCCATAGGCAAACACTGTAAGAAGCAGTGTAAACCATTGGTGAAGACTACCTCCATAGGCAAACACTGTAAGAAGCAGTGTAAACCATTGGTGCAGACTACCTGCATAGGCAAACACTGTAAGAAGCAGTGTAAACCATTGGTGGAGACTACCTCCATAGGCAAACACTGTAAGAAGCAGTGTAAACCATTGGTGAAGACCACCTCCATAGGCAAATACTGTAAGAAGCAGTGTAAACCATTGGTGCAGACTACCTCCATAGGCAAACACTGTAAGAAGCAGTGTAAACCATTGGTGGAGACTACCTCCATAGGCAAACACTGTAAGAAGCAGTGTAAACCATTGGTGGAGACTACCTCCATAGGCAAACACTGTAAGAAGCAGTGTAAACCATTGGTGCAGACTACCTGCATAGGCAAACACTGTAAGAAGCAGTGTAAACCATTGGTGGAGACTACCTCCATAGGCAAATACTGTAAGAAGCAGTGTAAACCATTGGTGCAGACTACCTCCATAGGCAAACACTGTAAGAAGCAGTGTAAACCATTGGTGGAGACTACCTCCATAGGCAAACACTGTAAGAAGCAGTGTAAACCATTGGTGCAGACTACCTCCATAGGCAAATACTGTAAAAAGCAGTGTAAACCATTGGTGGAGACTACCTGCATAGGCAAACACTGTAAGAAGCAGTGTAAACCATTGGTGGAGACTACCTTCATAGGCAAACACTGTAAGAAGCAGTGTAAACCATTGGTGCAGACTACCTCCATAGGCAAACACTGTAAGAAGCAGTGTAAACCATTGGTGGAGACTACCTCCATAGGCAAACACTGTAAGAAGCAGTGTAAACCATTGGTGGAGACTACCTTCATAGGCAAATACTGTAAGAAGCAGTGTAAACTATTGGTGGAGACTACCTCCATAGGCAAACACTGTAAGAAGCAGTGTAAAACATTGGTGGAGACTACCTCCATAGGCAAATACTGTAAGAAGCAGTGTAAACTATTGGTGGAGACTACCTCCATAAGCAAATACTGTAAGAAGCAGTATAAACCATTGGTGCAGACTACCTCCATAGGCAAATACTGTAAGAAGCAGTGTAAACCATTGGTGCAGACTACCTGCATAGGCAAACACTGTAAGAAGCAGTGTAAACCATTGGTGGAGACTACCTCCATAGGCAAATACTGTGAGAAGCAGTGTAAACCATTGGTGAAGATCACCTCCATAGGCAAATACTGTAAGAAGCAGTGTAAACCATTGGTGAAGACTACCTCCATAGGCAAACACTGTAAGAAGCAGTGTAAACCATTGGTGGAGACTACCTCCATAGGCAAACACTGTAAGAAGCAGTGTAAACCATTGGTGCAGACTACCTGCATAGGCAAACACTGTAAGAAGCAGTGTAAACCATTGGTGAAGACTACCTCCATAGGCAAACACTGTAAGAAGCAGTGTAAACCATTGGTGAAGACTACTCCATTGGCAAACACTGTAAGAAGCAGTGTAAACCATTGGTGCAGACTAACTGCATAGGCAAACACTGTAAGAAGCAGTGTAAACCATTGGTGCAGACTACCTGCATAGGCAAACACTGTAAAAAGCAGTGTAAACCATTGGTGAAGACTACCTCCATAGGCAAATACTGTAAGAAGCAGTATAAACCATTGGTGGAGACTACCTCCATAGGCAAACACTGTTAGAAGCAGTGTAAACCATTGGTGCAGACTACCTCCATAGGCAAATACTGTAAGAAGCAGTGTAAACCATTGGTGAAGACTACCTGCATAGGCAAACACTGTAAGAAGCAGTGTAAACCATTGGTGAAAACCACCTCCATAGGCAAATACTGTAAGAAGCAGTGTAAACCATTGGTGCAGACTACCTCCATAGGCAAACACTGTAAGAAGCAGTGTAAACCATTGGTGGAGACTACCTGCATAGGCAAATACTGTAAGAAGCAGTGTAAACCATTGGTGCAGACTACCTACATAGGCAAACACTGTAAGAAGCAGTGTAAACCATTGGTGCAGACTACCTCCATAGGCAAACACTGTAAGAAGCAGTGTAAACCATTGGTGGAGACTACCTCCATAGGCAAACACTGTAAGAAGCAGTGTAAACCATTGGTGCAGACTACCTCCATAGGCAAACACTGTAAGAAGCAGTGTAAACCATTGGTGCAGACTACCTCCATAGGCAAATACTGTAAGAAGCAGTGTAAACCATTGGTGCAGACTACCTGCATAGGCAAACACTGTAAAAAGCAGTGTAAACCATTGGTGCAGACTACCTCCATAGGCAAACACTGTAAGAAGCAGTGTAAACCATTGGTGGAGACTACCTCCATAAGCAAACACTGTAAGAAGCAGTGTAAACCATTGGTGGAGACTACCTCCATAGGCAAACACTGTAAGAAGCAGTGTAAACCATTGGTGGAGACTACCTCCATAGGCAAACACTGTAAGAAGCAGTGTAAACCATTGGTGCAGACTACCTCCATAGGCAAACACTGTAAGAAGCAGTGTAAACCATTGGTGGAGACTACCTCCATAGGCAAACACTGTAAGAAGCAGTGTAAACCATTGGTGCAGACTACCTCCATAGGCAAATACTGTAAGAAGCAGTGTAAACCATTGGTGCAGACTACCTCCATAGGCAAACACTGTAAGAAGCAGTGTAAACCATTGGTGGAGACTACCTCCATAGGCAAACACTGTAAGAAGCAGTGTAAACCATTGGTGCAGACTACCTGCATAGGCAAACACTGTAAAAAGCAGTGTAAACCATTGGTGAGACTACCTCCATAGGCAAACACTGTAAGAAGCAGTGTAAACCATTGGTGGAGACTACCTCCATAAGCAAACACTGTAAGAAGCAGTGTAAACCATTGGTGGAGACTACCTCCATAGGCAAACACTGTAAGAAGCAGTGTAAACCATTGGTGGAGACTACCTCCATAGGCAAACACTGTAAGAAGCAGTGTAAACCATTGGTGCAGACTACCTCCATAGGCAAACACTGTAAGAAGCAGTGTAAACCATTGGTGGAGACTACCTCCATAGGCAAACACTGTAAGAAGCAGTGTAAACCATTGGTGCAGACTACCTCCATAGGCAAATACTGTAAGAAGCAGTGTAAACCATTGGTGCAGACTACCTCCATAGGCAAATACTGTAAGAAGCAGTGTAAACCATTGGTGCAGACTACCTCCATAGGCAAACACTGTAAAAGCAGTGTAAACCATTGGTGCAGACTACCTCCATAGGCAAACACTGTAAGAAGCAGTGTAAACCATTGGTGGAGACTACCTCCATAAGCAAACACTGTAAGAAGCAGTGTAAACCATTGGTGGAGACTACCTCCATAGGCAAACACTGTAAGAAGCAGTGTAAACCATTGGTGGAGACTACCTCCATATGCAAATACTGTAAGAAGCAGTGTAAACCATTGGTGAAGACTACCTCCATAGGCAAACACTGTAAGAAGCAGTGTAAACCATTGGTGCAGACTACCTCCATAGGCAAATACTGTAAGAAGCAGTGTAAACCATTGGTGAAGACTACCTGCATAGGCAAACACTGTAAGAAGCAGTGTAAACCATTGGTGAAGACCACCTGCATAGGCAAACACTGTAAGAAGCAGTGTAAACCATTGGTGCAGACTACCTCCATAGGCAAACACTGTAAGAAGCAGTGTAAACCATTGGTGGAGACTACCTCCATAGGCAAACACTGTAAGAAGCAGTGTAAACCATTGGTGCAGACTACCTACATAGGCAAACACTGTAAAAAGCAGTGTAAACCATTGGTGCAGACTACCTCCATAGGCAAACACTGTAAGAAGCAGTGTAAACCATTGGTGGAGACTACCTCCATAGGCAAACACTGTAAGAAGCAGTGTAAACCATTGGTGCAGACTACCTCCATAGGCAAACACTGTAAGAAGCAGTGTAAACCATTGGTGCAGACTACCTCCATAGGCAAATACTGTAAGAAGCAGTGTAAACCATTGGTGCAGACTACCTGCATAGGCAAACACTGTAAAAAGCAGTGTAAACCATTGGTGCAGACTACCTCCATAGGCAAACACTGTAAGAAACAGTGTAAACCATTGGTGGAGACTACCTCCATAAGCAAACACTGTAAGAAGCAGTGTAAACCATTGGTGGAGACTACCTCCATAGGCAAACACTGTAAGAAGCAGTGTAAACCATTGGTGGAGACTACCTCCATAGGCAAACACTGTAAGAAGCAGTGTAAACCATTGGTGGAGACTACCTTCATAGGCAAACACTGTAAGAAGCAGTGTAAACCATTGGTGGAGACTACCTCCATAGGCAAACACTGTAAGAAGCAGTGTAAACCATTGGTGAAGACCACCTCCATAGGCAAATACTGTAAGAAGCAGTGTAAACCATTGGTGCAGACTACCTCCATAGGCAAACACTGTAAGAAGCAGTGTAAACCATTGGTGGAGACTACCTCCATAGGCAAACACTGTAAGAAGCAGTGTAAACCATTGGTGCAGACTACCTCCATAGGCAAATACTGTAAAAAGCAGTGTAAACCATTGGTGCAGACTACCTCCATAGGCAAACACTGTAAGAAGCAGTGTAAACCATTGGTGGAGACTACCTCCATAGGCAAAACTGTAAGAAGCAGTGTAAACCATTGGTGCAGACTACCTCCATAGGCAAATACTGTAAGAAGCAGTGTAAACCATTGGTGCAGACTACCTCCATAGGCAAATACTGTAAGAAGCAGTGTAAACCATTGGTGCAGACTACCTGCATAGGCAAACACTGTAAAAAGCAGTGTAAACCATTGGTGCAGACTACCTCCATAGGCAAACACTGTAAGAAGCAGTGTAAACCATTGGTGGAGACTACCTCCATAAGCAAACACTGTAAGAAGCAGTGTAAACCATTGGTGGAGACTACCTCCATGGGCAAACACTGTAAGAAGCAGTGTAAACCATTGGTGAAGACTACCTCCATGGGCAAACACTGTAAGAAGCAGTGTAAACCATTGGTGGAGACTACCTTCATAGGCAAACACTGTAAGAAGCAGTGTAAACCATTGGTGGAGACTACCTTCATAGGCAAACACTGTAAGAAGCAGTGTCAGCAAACCAAGGATAAAAACACACAATCTAAAACATGTAGATGAGCATGAAGTAAAAGATCTTATGAAAACAAGTCAGCTGGGTATGCAATAAGGAGTTTCCATTTTCATTTGAAATGTTAACATTTTGACAACTAAAAAGTTGTTGGGTGCATTTCAAATGTTAAGGGAGCACTTGGCTGGTGTATATTGTTCTGGGGTCTCCAGATTATTTTAAGACTCACCAGCTTGGTAAGACAAGTTGGTAGGGTCAGAGGGGATTGGATTCTTGGGTGACCCATGCCAAGCTGGTAGGGTCAGAGGGGATTTCTGGGTGACCCATGCCAGGTTGGTAGGGTCAGAGGGATTCTGGGTGACCCATGCCAAGCTGGTAGGGTCAGAGGGGATTCCTGGGTGACCCATACCAAGCTGGTAGGGCCAGAGGGGATTCCTGGGTGACCCATGCCAAGCTGGTAGGTCAGAGGGGATTCCTGGGCGACCCATGCAACGCTGGTTGGGTCAGAGGGGATTCCTGGGTGACCCATGCCAAGCTGGTAGGGTCAGAGGGGAATCCTGGGTGACCCATGCCAAGCTGGTAGAGTAAGAGGGAATTCCTGGGTGACCTATGCCAAGCTGGTAGGGTAAGAGGGGATTCCTGGGTGACCCATGCCAAGTTGGTAGGGTCAAAGAAGATTGGATTCTTAGGTGACCCATGCCAAGCTGGTAGGGCCAGAAGGGATTCCTAGGTGACCCATGCCAAGTTGGTAGGGTCGGAGGGATTCCTGGGTGACCCATGCCAAGCTGGTAGGGTAAAAGGGGATTCCTGGGTGACCCATGCCAAGCTGGTAGGGCCAGAGGGGATTCCTAGGTGACCCATGCCAAGTTGGTAGGGTCAGAGAGCTTCCGGGGTGACCCATGCCAAGCTGGTATGGTCAGAGGGGATTCCTGGGTGACCCATGCAGCGCTGGTTGGGTCAGAGGAGATTCTTGGGTGACCCATACCAAGCTGGTAGGATCACAGGGGTTTCTGGGTGACCCATGCCAAGCTGGTAGGGTAAGAGGGGATTCCTGGGTGACCCATGCCAAGCTGGTAGGGTAAGAGGGGATTCCTGAGTGACCCACACCAAGCTAATAGGATCAGGGAGGGGGAATAAAACAAACGATACAGTATTGATTTCTGATACTTTTAATAGCACACTTGATTTATTTGCATCATCAGATCGTGCATGATTATCATCAGATCGTGCATGATTATCATCAGATCATCATAATTGTACCTTTATGTCTTCCATTCACCAATACAATCCACTAGTCACCACTATTGATTACCTCATTGATTGCTTTCTTACACCCTGTATTTACATATTGTATCGTGCAAATAAATACAAACATGTTTGCACACTTTATTGAACATCTTTTTTTACAAGCTTAATAGTACTTCTGAAAATAAGATATTGTCTAAATTCTGAGCTGAATTATCTCACTTGCACTGTAACTTAAGTCAACTTACATCTAATTAAATTAATCTTTTCATGATTTAAAAAATGTAACTTGATTTGCTCTTCAGCATCAATTTATGCAATATCTGACAAAAACATACACAACAATGCATGACCTGATATTCTCCACAAGTGACATTTTACCATACAACCACATCCCTCCCCACAACACAGCCTTAATATATTCTACAGCTCCTCCCATTCGTGCAGCCCCTCCCATTCCTGCAGCCCCTCCCCATTCTACAGCCCCTCCCTATTCTACAGCCCCTCCCCATTCTACAGACCCTCCCTATTCTACAGTTTGCCCTCAACCTACAACTCCGCCCCATCCTACATCCCCTCCAAACCCTACAGCTCCACCTCTTGTTTCTCCAGTCCCCTAGGCCAAGCTGGAGCATTTGTAACCCTGGGTTTAATGAGTACTGTTTCAACCTAAGAGTAAGTAACCAATCAGCTTTGTGGAAGTCTGATAAGGTTAATACCAAATTTCACAAAGGAGAAGTCTTAGCTAAACAAAATCTCAAATTCCAAGGATTTTACAAAGTATAAAGGTTACAAAGCAGCAAATATAAATAGGAAAACTAACAAGGAATCAATGCAAAACATTAAAACAAAAGGGATAATTGTCATGAAATAAGAAATAGTGAATGAAATGCTTTTGTTTTTAATACTGTGACATCGGTTGCAAGTAACAATATGATGTCATACTTCTAAATCATGCACAATTGCATGAAATCATGGCAAATTCATGATAAATACATTGACTCCCGTTTCAAATTTAGGCAAAATTTTACATATTATATAATATATTGTACTGTTTATTGTACAAATGCAATATGCTTTAACAAAAGGGACAAACATCATGCATACCAATTTTTTAGGTGTGCAACATTATGGTGCATGCGACATTATGGTGCATGCAACATTATGATGCATGCAATATTATGATGCATGCAACATTATGGTGCATGCAATATTATGGTGCATGCAACATTATGGTGCATGCAACATGATGCATGCAGTATTATGATGCACACAACATGATGCATGCAGTATTATAATGCACACATGATGCATGCAACATGATGCACGCAACATGATGCATGCAACATGATGATGCACGCGACATGATGATGCACGCGACATGATGATGCACGCGACATGATGATGCACGCGACATGATGATGCACGCGACATGATGATGCACGCGACATGATGATGCACGCGACATTATGATGCACGCGACATTATGATGCACGCGACATTATGATGCACGCAACATTATGATGCACGCAACATTATGATGCACGCAACATGATGATGCACGCAACATGATGATGCACGCAACATGATGATGCACGCAACATGATGATGCACGCAACATGATGATGCACGCAACATGATGATGCACGCAACATGATGATGCACGCAACATGATGATGCACGCAACATGATGATGCACGCAACATGATGGACGCAACATGATGATGCACGCGACATTATGATGCATGCAACATTATGATGCACGCAACATTATGATGCACGCAACATTATAATGTGTGCAACATTATGATGCATGCAACACTATGATGCTACTTGCATGAATTATTACACATGCTTACAAACATGCATGATATCCCTTTCTGTTGCATCAAGTACTATGAGCACCAATAGTTCATCTACTCTCTACTTTTAAAAAGACTTGACATTTTTATGTTATATTTTTTTCTTCTTGAAATTCTAGCTTTTTAATACTTAAGCTTTTTATTATGATTCACAAAAACAATGACAGAAAACAGAAGTCAAGTTGTACAAATACTTTGCATGTACTTTACATCAACAAACTGTAACATCTCCGAAGTCGAATTAACATAAAAACCAAAAGTGCACGTGTGGTACTGACTGAATATATATAACAAATTTATGCAAATCTTTATAAATCAATATAAAATTAATGTGCATCCAAATCAACAATATAAACAAAAAAAAAGAAATTGATTTTTTCTCTGAATAAATGCACCTCGTTCGAAGTTATTTTTGATATATAGCTTTATTCTTTGAATCTAATTGCACCTGTCCAAAATGAGTGTGTCCTGCACCAAACAGAAAGTAACTTCTGAGTTAAATAAATCATAATCATGAATACATACAAAGAAACAGAAAATATACCAACTATACAAGGAAAAACTTCATACAACTAAATGCCTACAAAAAGAAAGAAAATTTTACTCAGCTAAAAGCCAATTCTTGAGTAAAATACAGAATACAAGTCGAAAGTTTCTGGTTGGTTGAAATATTTACACAAATACTGACAAGCGAATCAATAATGGTGTTTGCATAAAATACACGTTGCCACATTTACACCATGATAAATCGCCAGCAAGTTATTTCATATCTTAAATCTCTATTTGGAAAAACTACCAAGTAATACTTGAAATCCAATACGCAGGAGTGAGATTATCAATTTTCAAATTGTTGCAATAAAATTGCAACATTTTACCTTTTTGAAACATTTTGGATTAATCGACAAACAAACTTGGACACAGAATAATCCTTGTCTTGATTCATCAGCACAGATCCTCATCAGTCTTAAATGCTCCATAATGCATGTAATCTCCTACCAATGGGAGAGCAATAGGAGCAATATAGGATTAGTTGAGTGGTTCATCTCATATAAAGAGCACACAATATAGGATTAGTTGAGTGCTTCATCTAATATGAAGAGCACACAATATAGGATTAGTTGAGTGGTTCATCTCATATAAAGAGCACACAATATAGGATTAGTTGAGTGGTTCATCTCATATAAAGAGCACACAATATAGGATTAGTTGAGTGGTTCATCTCATATAAAGAGCACACAATATAGGATTAGTTGAGTGCTTCATCTAATATGAAGAGCACACAATATAGGATTAGTTGAGTGGTACATTTAATATGAAGAGCACACAATATAGGATTAGTTGAGTGGTACATTTAATATGAAGAGCACACAATATAGGATTAGTTGAGTGCTTCATCTAATATGAAGAGCACACAATATAGGATTAGTTGAGTGGTTCATCTGATATGAAGTGCTAATAAATCCTTAATATTCCAGTCCTACCTAATTCATGCAGAAATGACTAAAATACTAGCTGTGACATCACATTCCTTAAAACATTTAATTAAAATATTTTTAGAGGTTATATCTACTTCCCACCATGGAATTTGCCAGGAAAGTAGACCAATCTGTATGATCTACCATTTGCAAAAATTATGAAAACTAATTTCAAAATATCAAAAAGTTACTGAGGGTTATGACATCACAAACATATAACACCTTTGGAGCTTGATCAAATGGAACAAAGTACTGTAGGTGTTTTGTCCCCGTTTTACTAAACACAGACATTAGCATAAAACACCCACCAGTAAAACAAGGAATCTGATGCAACTTCAGTCACACTCTTTCCAAATTGATGAAGCTCAAATGGCCTTGCCTTCTGGTCAAATCTTTAGCACCTTACACAAGTGCTTTGTCAAGAAATATACATTTTCAAAACCAAAATGCAAATAAGAACATACCCATCCATGTATGTAGATGGTGTCAGCTCATAGACCAAATGCCTATAAACTTGAATATATCTGCATTTCTGAGGTCAAATCAGGCACCCATCAAAAACCACTCCCGAGTTTTAACATTGTGCACAACTATCAGTAGGCATTGGGGCCGGCCTCTTTCCATTGTGCACAACTATCAGTAGGCATTGGGGCCGGCCTGTTTCCATTGTGCACAAATATCAGTAGGCATTGGGGCCGGCCTCTTTCCATTGTGCAGAATTATCAGTAGGCATTGGGGCTGGCCTCTTTCCATTGTGCACAACTATCAGTAGGCATTGGGGCCGGCCTCTTTCCATTGTGCACAACTATCAGTAGGCATTGGGGCCGGCCTCTTTCCATTGTGCACAACTATCAGTAGGCATTGAAGCCGGCCTCTTTCCATTGTGCACAACTATCAGTAGGCATTGGGGCCGGCCTCTTTCCATTGTGCACAACTATCAGTAGGCATTGGGGCCGGCCTCTTTCCATTGTGCACAACTATCAGTAGGCATTGGGGCCGGCCTCTTTCCATTGTGCACAACTATCAGTAGGCATTGGGGCCGGCCTCTTTCCATTGTGCACAACTATCAGTAGGCATTGGGGCCGGCCTCTTTCCATTGTGCACAACTATCAGTAGGCATTGGGGCCGACCTCTTTCCATTGTGCACAACTATCAGTAGGCATTGGGGCTGGCCTCTTTCCATTGTGCACAACTATCAGTAGGCATTGGGGCAGGCATCTTTCCATTGTGCACAACTATCAGTAGGCATTGGGGCCGGCCTCTTTCCATTGTGCACAACTATCAGTAGGCATTAGGGCCGGCCTCTTTCCATTGTGCACAACTATCAGTAGGCATTGGGGCCGGCCTCTTTCCATTGTGCACAACTATCAGTAGGCATTGGGGCCGGCCTCTTTCCATTGTGCACAACTATCAGTAGGCATTGGGGCCGGCCTCTTTCCATTGTGCATATTTCCTCAAACATCTGCAATCATTTTAAGATAACATACTTAAGATACGGTAAAATCACCACAAACCTGGCAAGTTTTCCAAAAAAGAATAGATTTGGGAAAAAGAGGCTTCCTTCTTTACTTAAATTACAGGCGGACCAAAATAATTTGAAGTTCATTTTAACTTTGTGTTGTTTCATACTATCTCTAAATTCCATATCTGTAACCTTAACCTTAAAATTACATTCAATGAGAATGAGTGAATGCGGGCAAGAGAGTATATGAAAAAGATTAATTATAGCAATGACTTTTGATACATCTTTGCTATTCCACATAGAATCCGTAGGACATGTTATACATATCACAAAATATCAACAAGATGCAATTTTATGCAACAAATTTTGTTGACCAAACTTACTCTTAAAGCAACTAAAAGCAATGGCCCCACAGAAGGATTTACAGAAGGATCTATAGAAGGATCTAGAGAAGGATCTACAGAAGGATCTATAGAGTACCAATTAACTTCACTAGGAATATTTGATAAAACCTCATTTATTTTTCAAATTCTCTTCCAGTTATTATCACCTTCAATGAAAACTTGCCTGGTGTTTTAACAGCTTTTTGCCCATTATATGCTTAAAGCAGTCTAGTAATAGATGAATGTCCATATAGCTTGAACACGGCTGTATATAGCTATGGAGTGGAATTAATGTTCAACTCTTTATAATGCTATGTGAAGTTTTGAGTGAATACCTTATATTTTAAGTTATTAATTTACTATTATGTAATGCTTAGTAATAATTGGTGAATGTTGCAACCAGTTAGTATGGGATACAGCTTGCCATTGCACTTTAGCACAAAAACTTAATTCATTAATCTTCAGAGTATTTTGGCCAAAAATGAAAACGACAAAAAGAGAGAAAATATGTAAGGAAAGAAATACATCACCATGTGAATATTAACTGCTGTGCCATAACACTAATAGAAAAGAAATACATCACTATATGTAAATTTTAACTGCAGTGCCATAACACTTATAGAAAAAAAGAAATAAATTTGAAACAACTTTATGAATCTACAAATAGATACCTATGAATCTATAAATAGATACCTATGAATTGAAAGAAGAATAAAATAATATTCTCTATAAACTGAACTATAAATAGAATTTCACATCACCAGAAATTACATACCTATAAATGATGCAGAGGTATTAGCAAGTATTATAAATTACTGAAAGCAAAGACCTGAAATAATTGCACATAGAATATATTGTGATTGGATTGACAACTGATCTGTATTGCTAGGCAACAATCAAGATTAATTATGATCTCACTAAATCTGATGATGATGTCATATTACCCACGTGAAGCCTTAATATTTTCAAGATGCTTATTATGGTTTGATAAGGAAATCAAATTCAAATTAGTTGCAAATCTTTGAAAAGGTTCAAGAACTGAGAGGATCTTCAATATTTGTTTGTGAGTGCCAAGCAAAAAAAATGTGACTGGCCTAAATATTTCCTGAGATTTTGTCAATATAGCAGTCGATGACAATATTCAAAGGCTCTAGCAAAGGTCTTGACCTGTTTGCATTTTACTGGACCATTTAGGGTGTTGTTAGACCCTCTGTGGCGACATCCATATCTTACTGGACCATTTAGTGTGTTGTTAGACCCTCTGTGGCGACATCCATATTTTACTGGACCATTTAGGGTGTTGTTAGAGACATCCATATCTTACTGGACCATTTAGTGTGTTGTTAGACCCTCTGTGGCGACATCCATATTTTACTGGACCATTT
Source organism: Chiridota heheva (assembly GCA_020152595.1). Classification (NCBI taxonomy): domain Eukaryota; kingdom Metazoa; phylum Echinodermata; class Holothuroidea; order Apodida; family Chiridotidae; genus Chiridota; species Chiridota heheva. The sequence goes on from JAIGNY010001856.1 coordinate 1,945,978, forward strand.
AGGGTGTTGTTAGACCCTCTGTGGCGACATCCATATTTTACTGGACCATTTAGGTGTTGTTAGACCCTCTGTGGCGACATCCATATTTTACTGGACCATTTAGTGTGTTGTTAGACCCTCTGTGGCGACATCCATATTTTACTGGACCATTTAGGGTGTTGTTAGACCCTCTGTGGCAACATCCATATTTTACTGTACCATTTAGTGTGTTGTTAGACCCTCTGTGGCGACATCCATATTTTACTGGACCATTTAGGGTGTTGTTAGATTCTCTGTGGCGACATCCATATTTTACTGGACCATTTAGGGTGTTGTTAGACCCTCTGTGGCGACATCCATATTTTACTGGACCATTTAGGGTGTTGTTAGACCCTCTGTGGCAACATCCATATTTTACTGGATCATTTAGGGTGTTGTTAGACCCTCTGTGCCGAAATCCATATTTTACTGGACCATTTAGGGTGTTGTTAGACCCTCTGTGGCAACATCCATGCACATGACACTCCAAGGCAGAAATACATGAATTACTGACATACTTAAATGCCACCTGCTAATCAATTCCTATAACAAACTTAAAATATATATTTTCCAATTTTTGATTGAGTTGTTAAACCACATGCTTGCAAGTTTTGATTTAGTTTAAAAAGATTAATTATAGAAGCAGAGAAATGATTGTTTCAAATAGGTCTCAAGTACGGCTGTAAGATGAAATATTTCACATGAGTTGTTCACATGATAACATAGCAATTGATTTACACAATGAATCATAAGTGATGCCCAGGCTTATTTACCAAAGCTTCAAAATGAAAAATAAACGCAATGATGACATGAAATATTGAGCTATTTGCATAGGTTTCAGCTCTAAGTGGACGATATCCTGTTAAGCAGCAACCTTAGGAGTGTATGTGTAGTCCTGGTGGACTGTCGGGTCAGATTCTATCAGTCAATCAAAGTAAAATACTTTGTCCAACAAATAACAATTGATTGTCTTTCTTTCCATCAAATATTTGAAGTCTAAAGAAATGAATCAACACAAATTTGGAGGTGGATCCAGGAACAGGAGAGCCGAAGCTCCAGCTCATAATAATATAAATGCCCCCTCCCCCCGCATAGCCTAAGGGGGAGGGGGGGGTGACTGGGTACCCAATGCACCTTACCTGTATGAGAATATTACACCACAAAGAATTTTACATTATGTGGTAGCTACAGTGAGGGATAGAAATTAAAAGATAAAACTCAGCTGACAATGACAAGTTAAATGGTTCCAGATATAAACCCACTCCCTTATTAAACAAAACAACAACTCTTTTACACAACCTTTAAACAAATACGTTCCATTTGTTTTGTATTGTTTTGCTTTTTGCTAAGACCATACACACAACAACATACTGTGCATTGCTATGACCATACACACAATTACATACTGTGCATTGCTAAGAAAGACCACAACAATCAGTAACTATTGCTTGATGTGAGCTGTTTTAGGTTCACTCATTTGTAATGCGTGGACTAGTTTGCCTATGTGGGTGGTTAGCTCTGATTCTGTAGTTTGCCTATGTGGGTGGTTAGCTCTGATTCTGTAGTTTGCCTATGTGGGTGATTAGCTCTGATTCTGTAGTTTGCCTATGTGGGTGGTTAGCTCTGATTCTGTAGTTTGCCTATGTGGGTGATTAGCTCTGATTCTGTGGTTTGCCTATGTGGGTGGTTAGCTCTGATTCTGTAGTTTGCCTATGTGGGTGGTTAGCTCTGATTCTGTAGTTTGCCTATGTGGGTGGTTAGCTCTGATTCTGTAGTTTGCCTATGTGGGTGGTTAGCTCTGATTCTGTAGTTTGCCTATGTGGGTGGTTAGCTCTGATTCTGTAGTTTGCCTATGTGGGTGATTAGCTCTGATTCTGTGGTTTGCCTATGTGGGTGGTTAGCTCTGATTCTGTAGTTTGCCTATGTGGGTGATTAGCTCTGATTCTGTAGTTTGCCTATGTGGGTGATTAGCTCTGATTCTGTAGTTTGCCTATGTGGGTGATTAGCTCTGATTCTGTAGTTTGCCTATGTGGGTGATTAGCTCTGATTCTGTAGTTTGCCTATGTGGGTGGTTAGCTCTGATTCTGTAGTTTGCCTATGTGGGTGATTAGCTCTGATTCTGTAGTTTGCCTATGTGGGTGGTTAGCTCTGATTCTGTAGTTTGCCTATGTGGGTGATTAGCTCTGATTCTGTAGTTTGCCTATGTGGGTGGTTAGCTCTGATTCTGTAGTTTGCCTATGTGGGTGATTAGCTCTGATTCTGTAGTTTGCCTATGTGGGTGGTTAGCTCTGATTCTGTAGTTTGCCTATGTGGGTGGTTAGCTCTGATTCTGTAGTTTGCCTATGTGGGTGGTTAGCTCTGATTCTGATTCTAGTTTGCCTATGTGGGTGGTTAGCTCTGATTCTGTAGTTTGCCTATGTGGGTGATTAGCTCTGATTCTGTAGTTTGCCTATGTGGGTGGTTAGCTCTGATTCTGTAGTTTGCCTATGTGGGTGGTTAGCTCTGATTCTGTAGTTTGCCTATGTGGGTGGTTAGCTGATTCTGATTCTGTAGTTTGCCTATGTGGGTGGTTAGCTCTGATTCTGTAGTTTGCCTATGTGGGTGGTTAGCTCTGATTAATTATGTAGTTTGCCTGATGTGGGTGGTTAGCTCTGATTCTGTAGTTTGCCTATGTGGGTGGTTAGCTCTGATTCTGTAGTTTGCCTATGTGGGTGGTTAGCTCTGATTCTGTAGTTTGCCTATGTGGGTGGTTAGCTCTGATTCTGTAGTTTGCCTATGTGGGTGATTAGCTCTGATTCTGTGGTTTGCCTATGTGGGTGATTAGCTCTGATTCTATAGTTTGCCTATGTGGGTGGTTAGCTCTGATTCTGTAGTTTGCCTATGTGGGTGGTTAGCTCTGATTCTGTGGTTTGCCTATGTGGGTGATTAGCTCTGATTCTGTGGTTTGCCTATGTGGGTGATTAGCTCTGATTCTATAGTTTGCCTATGTGGGTGGTTAGCTCTGATTCTGTGGTTTGCCTATGTGGGTGATTAGCTCTGATTCTATAGTTTGCCTATGTGGGTGATTAGCTCTGATTCTATAGTTTGCCTATGTGGGTGGTTAGCTCTGATTCTGTTCACAGGATCAAAGCCAAACTCAAGGTGTCTTCGAGTTTCTTTTTCTGTCATGTTTTGTGGTGGCTGATTGCGTTTATTAGCCCATAACCTTGGTCAGCTTAATTATTATTTTGTATGACTCAAAAGTGTATCCTGCATCCTCCAATATCAATGGTCTGTGCTTACTTAGTGTATCCTGCATCCCTCTATAGAAATGGTCTGTGCTTACTAAGTGTATCCTGCATCCCTCTATAGAAATGGTCTGTGCTTACTTAGTGTATCCTGCATCCCTCTATAGAAATGGTCTGTGCTTACTTAGTGTATCCTGCATCCCTCTATAGAAATGGTCTGTGCTTACTTAGTGTATCCTGCATCCCTCTATAGAAATGGTCTGTGCTTACTTAGTGTATCCTGCATCCCTCTATAGAAATGGTCTGTGCTTACTTGCAAATGAAATCAAAATTTTCCTTTGGTGATTTAAGAAAACAACTTAACTTACAATTGATGAAATCCAAGTTCTATGCATATTCATTAATTTTGAAATGACCAGCTTTCAAGTGTTTTATGTGACCTGACTATCTGGCATTCTTCTTCTTCACAAAATGACAGAACGCATCCTAAAAAAACAACAATTTTTTCATAAAAATCATTGTTTTATCTCAGCTTGAATCAAATACAAAGCTTTCATTCTGATAGCCATAAACAATAATTACAAATTAAGCTGCACAATTAAAATTGAATAAGAATGTAAATATTGCCCCCCCTAAATTGACAGAAAACTGTGAAAGCTTTGGAAAATGAATACATAACTAGAGAATACAAATATGTTAAAGTTGAGTTTCAAAGAATTCAATCTCATAATTATGATAGTGTCTTTGAAAATTTGCAACAAAATTACAAAATAGGTCATACTTATTTATTATACATCTATTCAAAGCTTCTGGAGATAAAGCCACTAAAAGCCAATGTAATGTATTCAGGATATATCTATATCAAACCAAAACCAATGTGATGTGTTCAGGGTATATCTATATGAAACTAAAAACCAATGTGATATATTCAGGATATATCTATATCAACCTAAAAACCAATGTGATGTATTCAGGATATATCTATAACAAACTAAAAACCAATGTGATATATTTAGGATATATCTATATCAAACTAAAAACCAATGTGACGTATTCAGGATATATCTATATCAAACTAAACACCAATGTGATGTATTCAGGATATATCTATATCAAACTAAAAACCAATGTAATGTATTCAGGATATATCTATATCAAACTAAAAGCCAATGTAATGTATTCAGGATATATCTATAACAAACTAAAAACCAATGTGATATATTTAGGATATATCTACAACAAACTAAAAACCAATGTGATGTATTCAGGATATATCTATATCAACCTAAAAACCAATATGATGTATTTAGGATATATCTATATCAAACTAAAAACCAATGTGATGTATTCAGGATATATCTATATCAAACTAAAAACCATTGTGATGTATTCAGGATATATCTATATCAACCTAAAAACCAATGTGATGTATTCAGGATATATCTATATCAACCTAAAAACCAATGTGATGTATTTAGGATATATCTATATCAAACTAAAAACCAATGTGATGTATTCAGGATATATCTATATCAAAATTAATATCTCAATTTTTAAGATTGAAGAAAAAGATTGGATCTATTGTCTATAAAAATGAAAAGATTTTACCTCAAACAAATCACAACTTTGCATATTTTTTCATAATTAGTATTATGGAATAAACTGTAATTTGTAAAAAAGATCTAACATCTATATTATTTTGTAAGAATGCACATTAAAGAAAGACATTGAACCACTGTTGAGAAGATAAAAGAGTTTGTTTACTTAAATTGCGTGCAATGAAAATCAGAGCGACTCAACAGATACAACGATCGATGTCGAAATACTGTTCAACATGAAATTGAAGGCAATTACGATTGGTATGAACCGTCAGCTTGATGCATTCATCGTATTTACATATAGTTGCATACCAAGCATCACAAAATAATTTTTCTTTATCTGACAATTACAAACATTACTAGAGTTATGATTTTTACAAAAAAATATTTGCTAGAATCTGGAATCTGAACGTAAACACACAAAAATATTAATTCATTACTTCGTCTGATCGTTAAGGATTTGAGCAACTCCCCAATGCCATTTCATGGAGGTTAGGCATCTCTGGTTTACCAAATATTAGCATGGAACTAATCATGCAGAAAACAGCTACTCAAAAAAGAAGACAGATTGATTAAATATTTTCTATGTTGTTTTATAAGTCGATTAGCTTCAGATCAGTGACTGCTCAATGTTTTCTAAGTTGTTTTATGAGTCGATTAGCTTCAGATCAGTGACTTCCCAAAGTTTTCTAAGTTGTTTTATAAGTCAGTTAGCTTCAGATCAGTGACTACTCAATGTTTTTTAAGTTGTTTTATGAGTCGGTTAGCTTCAGATCAGTGACTGCCCAATGTTTTCTAATTTGTTTTATGAGTCAATTAGCTTCAGATCAGTGACTGCCCAATGTGTTTTAAGTTGTTTCATGAGTATATTAGCTCTAGATCAGTGACTGCCCAATGTTTTCTAAGTTGTTTTATGCGTCGGTTAGCTTCAGATCAGTGACTGCCCAATGTTTTCTAATTTGTTTTATGAGTCAATTAGCTTCAGATCAGTGACTGCCCAATGTGTTTTAAGTTGTTTCATGAGTTGATTAGCTCTAGATCAGTGACTGCCCAATGTTTTCTAAGATGTTTTATGCGTCGGTTAGCTTCAGATCAGTGACTGCCCAATGTTTTCTTAGATGTTTTATGCGTCAGTTAGCTTCAGATCAGTGACTGCCCAATGTTTTCTAAGCTGTTTTATGAGTCAGTTAGCTTCAGATCAGTAACTGCCCAATGTTTTCTAAGATGTTTTATGAGTCGATTAGCTTCAGATCAGTGACTTCCCAATGTTTTCTAAGATGTTTTATGAGTCGATTAGCTTCAGATCAGTGACTTCCCAATGTTTTCTAAGCTGTTTTATGAGTCAGTTAGCTTCAGATCAGTGACTTCCCAATGTTTTCTAAGCTGTTTTATGAGTCAGTTAGCTTCAGATCAGTGACTGCCCAATGTTTTTTAAGATGTTTTATGAGTCAGTTAGCTTCAGATCAGTGACTTGCCCAATGTTTTTAAGTTGTTTTATGAGTCAGTTAGCTTCAGATCAGTGACTGCCCAATGTTTTCTAAGTTGTTTCATGAGTCAATTAGCTTTAGATCAGTGACTGCCCAATGTTTTTTAAGTTGTTTTGACTGCCCAATGTTTTTAAGTTGTTTTACCTTTAGATCAGTGACTACCCAATGTTTTCTAAGATGTTTTAGTGACGCCCAATGTTTTTTTTTTCAGTTAGCTTCAGACCAGTGACTGCCCAATGTTTTCTAAGTTGTTTTATGCGTCAGTTACCTTCAGATCAGTGACTGCCCAATGTTTTCTAAGATGTTTTATGCGTCAGTTAGCTTTAGATCAGTGACTGCCCAATGTTTTCTAAGCTGTTTTATGAGTCAGTTAGCTTCAAATCAGTGACTGCCCAATGTTTTCTAAGTTGTTTTTTATTAGCTTCAGATCAGTGACAGTTGTTTTAGCTTCAGATCAGTGACTTCCCAATGTTTTCTAAGTTGTTTTATGAGTCAGTTAGCTTCAGATCAGTGACTGCCCAATGTTTTCTAAGCTGTTTTATGAGTCAGTTAGCTTCAAATCAGTGACTGCCCAATGTTTTCTAAGCTGTTTTATGAGTCAGTTAGCTTCAGATCAGTGACTGCCCAATGTTTTCTAAGTTGTTTTAGGCGTCGGTTAGCTTCAGATCAGTGACTGCCCAACGTTTTCTAAGTTGTTTCATGAGTCAGTTAGCTTCAGATCAGTGACTGCCCAATGTTTTCTAAGTTGTTTTAGGCGTCGGTTAGCTTCAGATCAGTGACTGCCCAATGTTTTCTAAGTTGTTTTAGTGCGCCCAATGTTTTTAAGTTGTTAGCTTCAGATCAGTGACTGCCCAATGTTTTCTAAGCTGTTTTATGAGTCAGTTAGCTTCAGATCAGTGACTGCCCAATGTTTTCTAAGATGTTTTATGCGTCAGTTAGCTTCAAATCAGTGACTGCCCAATGTTTTCTAAGTTGTTTCATGAGTCAGTTAGCTTCAGATCAGTGACTGCCCAATGTTTTCTAAGTTGTTTTAGGCGTCGGTTAGCTTCAGATCAGTGACTGCCCAATGTTTTCTAAGTTGTTTTCATTGACTGCCCAATGTTTTCTAAGCTGTTTTATGAGTCAGTTAGCTGCCCAATGTTTTCAGATCAGTTAGCTTCAGATCAGTGACTGCCCAATGTTTTCTAAGTTGTTTCATGAGTCAGTTAGCTTCAGATCAGTGACTGCCCAATGTTTTCTAAGCTGTTTTATGAGTCAGTTAGCTTCAGATCAGTGACTGCCCAATGTTTTCTAAGTTGTTTTAGGCGTCGGTTAGCTTCAGATCAGTGACTGCCCAATGTTTTCTAAGTTGTTTTATGCGTCAGTTAGCTTCAGATCAGTGACTGCCCAATGTTTTCTAAGCTGTTTTATGAGTCAGTTAGCTTCAGATCAGTGACTGCCCAATGTTTTCTAAGTTGTTTTATGCGTCAGTTAGCTTCAGATCAGTGACTGCCCAATGTTTTCTAAGTTGTTTTATGAGTCAGTTAGCTTCAGATCAGTGACTGCCCAATGTTTTCTAAGATGTTTTATGCGTCACTTACCTTCAGATCAGTGACTGCCCAATGTTTTCTTAGTTGTTTCATGAGTCGATTAGCTTTAGATCAGTGACTGCCCAATGTTTTCTAAGTTGTTTTATGAGTCGATTAGCTTCAGATCAGTGACTGCCCAAAGTTTTTAAGTTGTTTTATAAGTCAGTTAGCTTCAGATCAGTGACTTCCCAATGTTTTCTAAGTTGTTTTATGAGTCGATTAGTTTCAGATCAGTGACTGCCCAATGTTTTCTAAATTGTTTTAAGAGTCAGTTAGCTTCAGAGCACTGCCCAATGTTTTCTAAGTTGTTTTATGCGTCGGTTAGCTTCAGATCAGTGACTGCCCAATGTTTTCTAAGTTGTTTTATGCGTCAGTTAGCTTCAGATCAGTGACTGCCCAATGTTTTCTAAGTTGTTTTATGAGTCAGTTAGCTTCAGATCAGTGACTGCCCAATGTTTTCTAAGTTGTTTTAAGTCGAGTTGTTTTACTGCCCAATGTTTTCTAAGTTGAGTCACTTAGCTTAGCTTCAGATCAGTGACTGCCCAATGTTTTCTAAGTTGTTTTATGAGTCGATTAGCTTCAGATCAGTGACTTCCCAATGTTTTCTAATTTGTTTCATGAGTTGATTAACTTCAGATCAGTGACTGCCCAATGTTTTCTAAGCTGTTTTATGAGTCAGTTAGCTTCAGATCAGTGACTGCCCAATGTTTTCTAAGCTGTTTTATGAGTCAGTTAGCTTCAGATCAGTGACTGCCCAATGTTTTCTAGGCTGTTTCATGAGTTGATTAGCTTCAGATCAGTGACTGCTCAATGTTTTTTAAATTGTTTTATGAGTGGATTAGCTTTAGATCAGTGACTTCCCAATGTTTTCTAATTTGTTTCATGAGTTGATTAACTTCAGATCAGTGACTGCCCAATGTTTTCTAAGCTGTTTTATGAGTCAGTTAGCTTCAGATCAGTGACTGCCCAATGTTTTCTAAGTTGTTTTATGAGTCGATTAGCTTCAGATCAGTGACTTCCCAATGTTTTCTAATTTGTTTCATGAGTTGATTAACTTCAGATCAGTGACTGCCCAATGTTTTCTAAGCTGTTTTATGAGTCAGTTAGCTTCAGATCAGTGACTGCCCAATGTTTTCTAAGTTGTTTTATGAGTCGATTAGCTTCAGATCAGTGACTTCCCAATGTTTTCTAATTTGTTTCATGAGTTGATTAACTTCAGATCAGTGACTGCCCAATGTTTTCTAAGCGTCACTTACCTTCAGATCAGTGACTGTTTTATGAGTCGATTAGCTTTAGATCAGTGACTGCCCAATGTTTTCTAAGTTGTTTTATGAGTCGATTAGCTTCAGATCAGTGACTTCCCAAAGTTTTTTAAGTTGATTTATAAGTCAGTTAGCTTCAGATCAGTGACTTCTCAATGTTTTCTAAGTTGTTTTATGAGTCGATTAGTTTCAGATCAGTGACTGCCCAATGTTTTCTAAGTTGTTTTAAGAGTCGATTAGCTTCAGCACTGCCCAATGTTTTCTTAGTTGTTTTATGCGTCGGTTAGCTTTAGATCAGTGACTACCCAATGTTTTCTAAGTTGTTTTATGCGTCAGTTAGCTTCAGATCAGTGACTGCCCAATGTTTTCTAAGTTGTTTTATGAGTCAGTTAGCTTCAGATCAGTGACTGCCCAATGTTTTCTAAGCTGTTTTATGAGTCACTTAGCTTCAGATCAGTGACTGCCCAATGTTTTCTAAGTTGATTTTTAGTGACTGCCCAATGTTTTCTAAGCTGTCGATTAGCTTCAGATCAGTGACTGCCCAATGTTTTCTAGGTCTGTTTCAGTGACTGCCCAAGTTGTTGTTTTAAGTCAGTTAGCTTCAGATCAGTGACTGCCCAATGTTTTCTAAGTTGTTTTATGCGTCAGTTAGCTTCAGATCAGTGACTGCCCAATGTTTTCTAAGTTGTTTTAAGTCAGTTAGCTTTCAGTGACTGCCCAATGTTTTTAAGTTGTTTTATGCGTCAGTTAGCTTCAGATCAGTGACTGCCCAATGTTTTCTAAGCTGTTTTATGCGTCGGTTAGCTTCAGATCAGTGCCCAATGTTTTCTAAGCTGTTTTATGAGTCAGTTAGCTTCAGATCAGTGACTGCCCAATGTTTTCTAAGCTGTTTTATGAGTCAGTTAGCTTCAGATCAGTGACTGCCCAATGTTTTCTAGGTTGTTTCATGAGTCAGTTAGCTTCAAATCAGTGACTGCCCAATGTTTACTAAGTTGTTTCATGAGTTGATTAGCTTCAGATCAGTGACTGCCCAATGTTTTCTAAATTGTTTCATGAGTTGATTAGCTTCAGATCAGTGACTGCCCAATGTTTTCTAGGTTGTTTCATGAGTCAGTTAGCTTCAGATCAGTGACCGCCCAATGTTTTCTAAATTGTTTCATGAGTTAATTAGCTTCAGATCAGTGACTGCTCAATGTTTTTTAAATTGTTTTATGAGTTAATTAGCTTCAGATCAGTGACTGCCTAATGTATTTACTATATACTGATGTATTTTAATGGTTTGAATCAAATGAAATGATAAATTGAACATGGGGTTAGTGCCTTGCATCAAGCCTGGAAGGCAATGTAAAACCCTAGATTATTAGCACCACTTGTCATTTAATTGGCTAACCTCAAAAGAAGGCACTGGGTAAAATAAGCTAACACTATAAGTATTATCAACAAATGAAGAACAACATGTGTTGGAAATATTGTTTTATGAGGTATAATTGATGGGAGGCTAGTCCATAATATAGCTAGGTTTAAGTAATTATTTTCAAATCTGGGATAGGTGGAATGAAGTTAAGTATTTTTGGATGAGATCATTTCAACCAACCATTGGCTATTTCCTCTTATTCAAAATTAATATTTCTTGTGTTCAGTTGGTAAGATTCTAGCAAACACACCTCCACCAGTGAAAACCAGCCCTACCAGTGCAATATCAGTTAACCTTTAACCTTTAGACTTCCGAGATAGGCCCCTCCTTGTTTTCATCGGCGGAGATCTGTAATTGTCATTCCGGCCTCAAACTTCCAGACTCAAGGTCGTTCAGCAGTGCGAGCGACTCGGTATGGAATGGTAGATTGTCATTCTCCTCTGAATGGATGTGATTCAATGATGCTAAACTTGTATTCAAACTCGTTGTTTTACTCACTGATGGTAAATCTGATAAACTAACATTAATGTCTCTGAAAGCATGTAATAAGAATATTCCTGCAATGATTGTGCCAAACCCTGCTAATGTACCAATTATATCTTTAGCGTCCATCGCTCGCCACTCTTCGTATAGAATAGCCGATGCAACAAGCACACTTATCGTGAAAAATACATAATATATAGGAGTCACAACAGACGTGTTGTAAATGTCTAGAGCTTTGTTTAGGTAGTGCATCTGAAAACATACAGAAACAAGCAACGTTATGATGAGGATCCACATCAGAGCTGACTTGAAGGGCTGACCGCCATTAAAGAACTCTAAGATTCCGATGCCAACACCTTTACTTGCCATCACTACTATTGAACCTACCAGAGAACATATAATTATATAGCAAAGTATATTGGTTTGTCCATATTTCGGTGCTATAAACAGGATCATGATGGCTGTTGCTATGATGACCAGAACAAGGAACACAATAAACACTGTAGAAAGAAAGAGAGCCTCATCAGCAATTTCAATCATATCATTTTAGCAATTATCAATCTTTATTTTTTAACACAAGTTTTAAGTATCAAATAGAAGAAAAAAAATCTGCTTGGAAAAACTCTTAATTTGAAAAGATGCATTTTTCATCATTTCTGGGACAGCAAATATGAACAAGGACAAGTTATATAATGCAATAAACACTGCAATAACTTTTAGCTCTTTTGAGTGTAAATAGGAAGGCCAAGTGCATGCATGTATGAACCTTTAATATACACGTGGTATTTACAAATATGCTTATGTGCAAGAGCACTATCTGATTTTTGTCTGTCTGATCACTGCGTTTCCAATTCTTAATTCATGCAAAACTTAATGACTTGGTAAGTTGAAAATGTCCCAAATCATTTCCTTTTTGTATTTCAAATTGAATCAATGATGATGAACCATGCATGCATCACACACACTGTTGATTCTAGGTGTGATGAAAGTATTCCCTGTCAGATACAACAACAGTTATTACAAAATATTACAATCCAATAGATTTACTTTAGAAAATCAACAGCAACAATGAAATAACAAATCTGCTTAAAATAAAAGGTTGTAAAATATCATTTTGTTGGAATTTGATGTCTGTACAGCCTTGTTATTACTAAAGGTGTTGAACAGTTCTTTTTGATGTCCGTACAGCCTTGTTATAACCAAAGTTGTTGATCAGTTCTTTTTGATGTCTGTACAGCCTTGTTATTACTAAAGGTGTTGAACAGTTCTTTTTGATGTCCGTACAGCCTTGTTATAACCAAAGTTGTTGATCAGTTCTTTTTGATGTCTGTACAGCCTTGTTATTACTAAAGGTGTTGATCAGTTCTTTTTGATGTCTGTACAGCCTTGTAATTACTAAAGGTGTTGATCAGTTCTTTTTGATGTCTGTACAGCCTTGTAATTACTAAAGGTGTTGATCAGTTCTTTTTGATGTCTGTACAGCCTTGTAATTACTAAAGGTGTTGATAAGTTCTTTTTGATGTCTGTACAGCCTTGTAATTACTAAAGGTGTTGATCAGTTCTTTTTGATGTCTGTACAGCCTTGTAATTACTAAAGGTGTTGATCAGTTCTTTTTGATGTCTGTACAGCCTTGTAATTACTAAAGGTGTTGATAAGTTCTTTTTGATGTCTGTACAGCCTTGTAATTACTAAAGGTGTTGATCAGTTCTTTTTGATGTCTGTACAGCCTTGTATTTACTAAAGGTGTTGATCAGTTCTTTTTGATGTCTGTACAGCCTTGTAATTACTAAAGGTGTTGATCAGTTCTTTTTGATGTCTGTACAATCTTGTTATTACTAAAGGTGTTGATCAGTTCTTTTTGATGTCTGTACAGCCTTGTTATTATAGCTAGCAGGATTTTTGAAACCCTAGCGGGCGATTTTTGCAGCCCTAGAGGGATTTTTAAAACCCTAGAGGGAGATTTTTGCAGCCCTATAGGGATTTTTGCAGCCCTATAGGGATTTTTGAAACCCTAGAGGGAGATTTTTGCAGCCCTATAGGGATTTTTGCAGCCCTAGAGGGATTTTTGAAACCCTAGAGGGAGATTTTTGCAGCCCTAGAGGGATTTTTGCAGCCCTAGCAGGAGATTTTTGCAGCCCTAGTGGGATTTTTGAAACCCTAGAGGGAGATTTTTGCAGCCCTATAGGGATTTTTGAAACCCTAAAGGGAGATTTTGCAGGAGATTTTTGCAGCCCTATAGGGATTTTTGCAGCCCTAGAGGGATTTTTGAAACTCTAGAGGGAGATTTTTGCAGCCCTATAGGGATTTTTGCAGCCCTAGCAGGAGATTTTTGCAGCCCTAGTGGGATTTTTGAAACCCTAGCAGGAGATCTTTGCAGCCCTAGCAGGATTTTTGAAACCCTAGCGGGAGATTTTTGCAGCCCTAGCAGAATTTTTTGAAACCCTAGTGGGATTTTTGAAACCCTAGCAGGAGTTTTGTTACCCTAGCAGGACAGGGAAGGGGGATTCTTCTACCTGATGTGTATCTTTGTACTGTTGTTTGGTAATTTTTTGTATCTTAGTGTGATTTTGCCTCTCCACGTTTGACTTTTTCCCCAACTTTCGGTCAGCAAATCCCGCCAATGCTAGAGTGAATGTTGCTTTTGAACTAAGCCCTGCTTGTGGAATTTTTAGCCCCAGCAGGGTATTTTTGCAGCTCTATAGTGAAAGTTTTTAAACCTACATGTACATTTCATTTTCAAGCCCTAAATTTGCTATAAACACATGATTTTTCATTTACACCTAGTTATTTAAAGCGGGAATATTTGGGTGCATGCAGGGATTATAGGCAGAATATTCTTCAGTTCTTGCACATGATTCGTCACCTGAGCCCTGTAACCACTTGAAAGCAGTTATGCTAGCATATTGGAATACATGTGTGTCACCAGACCTATATACTGGAGGGGAGGGGGGGAACTTTCTATGGCCACTATATATATCTATTATGTTGGCATATAGGAATGCATGTATGTCAGTCCTAGACAGGCGGGAAGGGGGAGGCTGGCCCGTTGATCGACTGGCCCTGGATCAGTGAGTCGCTGGCCCGGTGGCAGGCTGTAGGCTGTTAAAACGGGCACAGTGAGGCCGGTCCTGCACCTGGATCGGTGGAATAACTGTTTCTGTCGGCTAGTATTTAATATGAAAATGACTGAACATAAAACAAATTGCAACAGAAAGTTTCTTTGCAGAATTTTGTTGAACAGTTAATGGGAAACATTATGTTCAAAATCGGCTGCAATCGGATGCCACAAAAAGGCCTAATTTGCATAAATTCAAAATGGCCGCCAAAATAATCTTATAAGGCTTAACTGCGTGTAAGAGGTTAATATACACTATAAATGTATCGTATATTACGAATACAATAAAGGATATTTTATTGGCCCTCAAAGTGTCAAATGGCAACCATTTTGAATTTATGCAAATTTTGGCTGATTTTGGGTATGTTACAGCAGTTTGTATGTAGATCAAGTTTCAAGACATAAAGTTTATGTTACTTGTTCTACACATTTCTTATCTTACTGGTCTTCCTCTCCAGAGGCATAGCCAAAGGGAGGGGGAGGGTGGTCTTTTGTGGTCATCAGCAAATTGAACATGCTTGTCTACAAATAAAAGCTTCCACCCCACCCCACACCCCACGCTCTTGGATGAGCATCTACGTACCTGGATCTAAGACACGCTCCTGTAGGTCATAGATAGTGTCTGCAAACTCCTCTACTGGTGCATGAAGAATGATGAACAGAGCTCCCAGAATGCATTGCAAACACCCAATCTTACCCAGTAAGTTGAGCGCTTCATTGAGAAAGTAGGAAGACAAAACAGCTCTGCAAGACACAAAAGGAAACGTTATCAAGGTTTGCGATGCAGAGGCATGGCCAGGGTAACATAAGTGGGAGTGGGGGTAGAAAAGTGGCGAGGGAGGGGGGGAAGGGAGCTGAAAATTAAGGCGGTCAAATTAGCATACCTTTTAGTAGTATGGCAATCATTGCAGATGCATTTAAGGTAAAGGGTTTAAATGGCATTACTTAAGCAAACTTTAAGCAATAATATAGACTAAATCATAAATTAAGAATCTGAACGACATTTTTTTTCAAAGTGTGGCCAAGGGGCCATGCTATCCCCCTCCTCCCCGAGATCTTTCGATTTTTTTTTCAATTCCTGGAGACTCCCTTCACTGTTTGGGAAATTTCTTTCAATTTTGGGCAATTTCTTTATTTCTAGTGCAATTAAAATTTCCTTCATTTTGTGGCAATTTTTCTTCGATTTTCGGTAAATTTTCTATAATTTTCTGGTAATTTCCTTCATTTTGGGACAATATTTCCTTCAATTTTTGTTAAATTTCCATCATTTTTTGTTAAATTTTCATCAATTTTGGGGGAATTTCTTTCTATATTTCTTTCAGTCTTGTGCAATTTTCAGGAAATTTTCTTCATCTTGAGACAATTTTTCTTCTATTTTCAGTATATTTTCTTCAATTTTCAAGAAATCCTTCATTATGGGGAAAATTTTCTTTGATTTTTAGAAAGTTTCCTTCATTTTGAGACAATTTTTCATTGATTTCCTGCAAATTTTCATCATTTATCAGAAAATGTTTCCAAATTTTCCCAAACTTTTTAATAAATTTGCCACATTTTCCTTCAATTTTTTGTAATAATTTCCCAATCAAAAGAAAACATGCAACAGGGCAGGTGAAGCTATTTCTCCGTGCTCCTTGTTTATAAGACTGCACATTGTCCCAATATGTTACATTAAGCATGACAAAACTGCTCGTAAAACACGTTATCACATCATCCCTGGTTTGGTTTGGCTTGCCCCCTTCCTTCCCGACATTTTATCCTGGCTCCACCCCTGCCCCTCATATTTCCCTCCCCTTCGCTATGTTGCTGTTGCAATGAAACACACAGGTTCAGTGCCTGCAAGATAGGATTTGTACAAGGAATGAGCTAATGGTCTGCTTGTAATGGATGTGGTGAAAGTCTTTTTATAGGACTTAGATGGGTAATAATGATGAAAATTTCCTAATTGTGGAAAAATTGCACTCGTCTGAAAATGTTTGTTTCCCTTTGGAAAAACTCACACAGTTTACAATTCTCTGTATGCTATATTATTTTCCTTTACGTATTACCATTCCCAAATTTTGTCTACACTTCTTATTTTGGAAATATAAAGTTCTCTCAGGAAGGGGGGAAGTTTAATGTCCACTAAAGGTTTTTTCCCTACACCTAAAATGCTATCTACTGTATCTTGATCGCAGGTTTACAACAATTACTTCAAAGTGTCAAGGGGACAATTTTTCATATATTTAGAAAAAAAGTCTTGATCATAGAATGTTGAAATATTTGCCAAATGCAGCCGTATCTGATAGTGAGCTGAAGCCTATATAACATGTTCAACCATGATGAACTTTATTTCGCCTCAAAGAATGCTAATACCTCAGCAAGATGGAATATTTTCTAACATTGTCGGGAAATCAGTGAGATAATGATATGTTCACTTAGTCAGGAAGTACCAAAAGAAAACTCTTACGTGGCACGAAAAATGAGGTGTTAAATTCTTTAGATCAGTGGATGTATATTACAAGAATGGTTTAGGCGCTAACACACGGGAAAAATGTTTCAGCCATTTTCTTTATGAAATATCAAGCTCTAAATAAAATAAAAACTAGAATTTTTTTCAGCTTTTCTCCATCTCTTAAGAAAATGAATCAAAGCACTTTATAAAGCTTATTGTGTTACGACAAAGACATTTCTGGAGACCGTAAAAATGTGAGACTCAAAACAAATCTCCACGTCCGATCATAATGGCATATTAATCATTCCAAAGTATAATAAAAAACATCGCAGAATTGAAAAGAGTAAAAGAAAAATGGAAAAGGATTTATCAAGAGGAAACATAATGAATATGCGAGAATGTATTAATGGCACTGACTGGAATATGTTCATGCAATCATCAGGTAGCCTTGATGAATTTACAGAAGTAATCTTATCTTACATCGATTTTGTTAGTGAACAGTGTGTACCGCTCAAGAAATCGGAACTGGTAGATATTTTTAAACGAATTTCAGCAAATAGCAGGATTGCTCAATTAGTGAAAGACAAACAAAAAGCTATAGAGGATGGAAATAAAGTTCTGAGAAACAAGATTCAGAGAACAATAAACAAGTATGTTCGTGATGTGCGGATTGAAACTTTTGGACACATAGAGGCAAATTCAGTTTCTTTTTAGAGCTTGATCAAAACTGTGAGAAATTCAAATGAAAACAGTAAAATACGTGTTGAAAAAAATTTGGGAGATTTGCATGTGAGTCAGATTAATTTCCTTGATGGGTTTCTAAATTTGTAAGTAAAGATTTAGCACCATTATGTAACTTTATTTTTCAGGAAACTATCTCCAACAGCAAAATTCTATCATTGTGGAAAAATGCCATATCAGCTCCTGTCCCCAAAATTAAGACACATCAAACTGTAAATGATTTCACACCAATTGATCTCACTGGTATGGCTTTTAATAGCCTACAGAAATTATTACTGCCTCGTTTGAGGGAAAGTGTAGAGCAACTTGGAGATGTGTATCAATTTGCTTACAAGAAAGGTGTTTCATGTGTAGATGCTGTACTAGTTTTAATTAATGATATAGTGACTCATTTGAATTGTAAAGAAACGACCATGTCAAAGGTTCTTTTTCTCGATTTTTCAAGTGCTTTCAATACAGTCTTGCCAAACTACCTACTTAAAGATTTGACAATTTTTTTACAAGACCTGTGGCTCATTCATTGGTTGGCACAGTTTCTTCAAGGGTGGACAAGATAAATTAAACTGGACAAAGGTTTGTCAGAACAATCTGAAATAAATGTAGGTGTACCACAGCCCTCTATCTGCTGCACTTTTTACCATCTATACCGACGAAATGAGATCAAACGAAAATATTTGTGTGATAAAGTATGCCGATGATACTGCTATTTCATGTAAAATTGCTAAAAATTATGTAAATGAGGATCAAGTAGAGTACCAGTCATTTGTTGATGAGTCTGTGTCAAAATGTGATGAAAAGAACTTGTTGCTGAACCCAAAGAAATCAAAGAAATGTGCTTTGTAAACAAAAACGTCAAACATACAGGGCTTTTGAATCAAAATCAGACAACATGTTTATTAAAAGTTCAGTGTTGCAAAATGCGTAAAAACTGATTATCGTGGTGACTTTTTCCCATCATGTGTCCAAAATTTTAAGTAAAGTTTAATATAATGTTTCGAGTTTATCATACATTTTATCTTTTTGTAATCTTAATGCTAGAGGTAATCTTTTTAAATCACTTATTTTATTACAGTTTCTTTATGCTGTATCCGTTTGGTATCATTTAATCTTACAGAAAGACAAAGACAGAATCAAGAAATTCTTAATGCATATTTCAAACTCTTAACCTACATTATTCCATGCTTATTGAAATTTTAAATGACAGGGTGAAATCGGAATTCATTGCAATGGCGACAAAAATTAACAAAGAACAAAACCATCCTTTACACAATACATTACAAAGTCATCTAGCATGTTCAAACAGAAACTTTCGAAACCCTAACATATTGCCAAAATACAGAATAAACGTCTACAAAAATTCATTCATTTACCGCGCAGCAATTTACTTACAGAGAGGAGAGTTAGAATTACTGTTTTAAACCTTTTATCTTTAATTTTTTTCTCATTAATTTATTTATTCATATTCTTTCATTTTCTGCTATGGGTTTTAATATGCATATGCATGTACTTTTCCCTTTTTACAAATGCTTTAAATTTGTACTGGAATATTTAATATAGAAGGAATAGGAGACTAGGAGGATTACCAGACTAGGAGGAATAGGAGACCTGCCAACCCCCTTCACCTGCCATCCTCCATTTCCCTTCCATCCTCTATTTCACCTACTGCCCCAACCCACCTTTTGCCATCCCGCATCTAGCAAATATACTCTTAACCAACTCATCATTCCAACTGTCAATATAACCTTCACTATAACCTTCACTTACTCCATTGCAGCACAGCTCCCCCACCCCCTCCCCCAAAACTTAAATCTGACACTCCCAATACAAACATGCTCAACTTTTTTACCCTCATAAACCAGATACTGTAGAACTGATCTATCTACCAAATCAGAATGAAAATTCATTGTCAATTAATTTAAAGTTTATCAGAAGTCTGTTGTTTCCACTCTTTTCAAGCGAAAACTTATTGTTTCCCTATTCATTCCTAAGACACTTCATTATAAATTCCATTCAGTAGATTCAACTTTTTTTTTCATCCTGCAGTTACTTGCAAATCAAGTCTGATATGCATTTGTTCCATGTTTTTCAAAGCAAGATTTTCCTATAAATTTCTTTTCATAAAAATACTTGGAATTCCTTTTTGAAGGCTAAAATATATTGTTCCCCAGTAGCTGAACAATGCATGAGGTCAGGCGGACAATGGGTGTGGACGAACAGATGGATGGACAAACAGACGGACGAATGAATAGTAAAGATGCTCTCCCATGCCATGGTTAATCCATCTCATGGTTAATATATCCCATGGCTAATCCATCCCAGGGCTAATCCATCCCATGGCTAATCCATCCCAGGGCTAATCCATCCCATGGCTAATGGCTAATCCATCCCACGGCTAATCCATCCCATAGCTAATGGATAATCCATACCATGGCTAATCCATCTCATGGCTAATGGCTAATCCATCCCATGGCTAATGGCTAATCCATCCCATGGCTAATACATCCCATGGCTAATGGCTAATCCATATCATGGCTAATCCATCCCATGGCTAATCCATCCATGGCTAATCCATCCCATGGCTAATCCATTCATGGCTAATCCATCCCATGGCTAATGGCTACTCCATAGCATGGCTAATCCATCCCATGGCTAATCCATTCATGGCTAATCCATCCATTCATGGCTAATCCATCCCATGGCTAATGGCTACTCCATAGCATGGCTAATCCATCCCATGGCTAATGACTAATCCATCCCATGGCTTATACATCCATGGCTAACTCATCCTATGGCTAATTCATAAACAGAGCCAAAGGTTGGCCCTGTTTATTCACATATCTACACTGGCTGAAATACAAAAAGTATCCAGGTTTCATATACTAATTGGAAAGGATCACTTCCATCAGCAAATGTCACTTAGATACATTCACAGGTGTCATGGATTAACCATGGTCAGCATGGTCAGCTGACACCTATGACCAATCAAATTCTAGTATTCATTATAAATGAATAAATAACTACTGAGTGGCAAATCAATTTGAGCAGAACTCAAAGACCAATAAATTCCCCATAGTTTGGGGACTTGAGTTGCACATGCATGCAGTACATCTAATGAAGCACCAGACATGAATTGGGTTGCAATTTTACTTGATCAAGAGAATCTGATACTTGTGTTGACTTAGATTGGTAAAAAGCAAATAATGGCACGGAAAACCGGACCTTCAACATCAATCATATATGTATACAGACAGCTGACTTTCTCCTGTATCAAATGAATAGGATGCATAAGGTTTTATCAACCAGCAAAAAGGCTCACTGTTAATGCTCACTTCAGACTTTGGCTGTTCTTGCTCCAATGAATGCAAAATGACATGGTTTGCAATATGAACATATACATGCAGCTCCATGCTTGAATCTATGAAGTTTTAGGATTTGTGAATACTGTTAATTGTGATTTTACATTATGAAGTACTTGAGCTTCTTTATGTTTGGTTTGGTTTGTTGATGTTTAACAGCACCGCGACAGTCAGAGTCAAATGTACCAATAATACCAGGTAGCCTAGACTTAACACTACCTCTATCAAAGAGCATATTAACTGGCTTGCAAAAATAGCTGGGCACTCAATTTTAAGAAAAAGAAATGAGAAAAAAGATGGGTTGTTGGCCTCATGAACTGTTGAATCCGAAACTTAGGAAGAAAATTTAAAGTTTCATCAAAAAAACGCAAAAATGCTCCAGTTCATACACTTAAATTGTAACTTAAAAGGTTTTGACAATTAGCAATTCTTACATATACCTGAAAGAACATTCCATTCTGAGCAAAACGCCACTACAATCTTTGAAAAAGCTTGTGTAGATTTTGAGTTGATGTATGTGGTCAATAAAGGTTAAGAATTTAGAATTCAGGCAAACTTTGTGATGTCATGAGATGAACACAGCTCAATACCAAGTA
This sequence comes from Chiridota heheva, assembly GCA_020152595.1. Lineage (NCBI taxonomy): Eukaryota > Metazoa > Echinodermata > Holothuroidea > Apodida > Chiridotidae > Chiridota > Chiridota heheva. Next base: position 1,967,275 of record JAIGNY010001856.1, read on the forward strand.
ATTCTTTAACATGTGTTCTTCAGTTTGAACAAGTTTTAAGTTTAAGTTCTTCTTTGCTGCTTACCTGCTGCCCTCGGAAAATAATCAAGTTTTAAGATTTCAGGATGGAATCGGATATTGACCTTCAAAATATATTTTAAAGATGATTGAAAAATAAGGATTTACATCAACAATTAAAGACGTGTTATTTGCCATACAGTCACAAATTATTGCACAATAAGTCAAAAAATTGAACATGCTGCAAAATGGTGAGTATTCAACCAATTGTGAAGGGAGTTTTTGCCACATTAATAGTGAGTATTCAACCAATTGTGATGGAATTTTTGCCACATTAATGGCCCATTTCTATATTTGAAAGATTACTGTTGAGGCAGTGTTTATATGAGTATTTAATGCACAGGGCAAAGGACTTTGGCCGAATGGAATGACCCGACTTTAAAAGGATCATTGGCGAGTGCGAAGTCCTTTAAACTGTGCATTAAATACACATATAAACACGATGACAAATCATTCATCTTTTTATAATAAAATTTCCGTGTTAGATTCTTTAAAATGCATCAAAAACAACAACAAAGAATGAACCAGATAAAAACCAAAGGTTTTGAGGTTCCGGCACAGAATATGTATTTTAAGTTTGAACTATTGTAGCCTATAATAAATGTTATATAACACAATGGGCTCACCGTTACAATGACAACCAAATAACTTAGTTCTCACAAAAAGCAATTTCATTTTTTTTCCCATTAACATGTATACACTTGCTGACAACATAATTTAATTATGAAACAAAACAGACTTGCCGTTGTTAAGATATCACCATTTTGAGATTTTAAGATCCAAGCCAGCCTACTCATTAATATGCATGAAATCAACACCAAAATCATTTGGGAACATCCGCGGACCTTTGACTATTTGTGTACCAGATATGAACTGAACACCATTCTTAGTTTTTGAGATACTGTGTTTACAGGCTCTAAACGTTATATAACACAATGGGCTCAGCTTTTTTCCCAACAAATCTATGTTATCCCCCCCGTACAATGCATGTTATGAAATTCAACATTTTTGTACTATAAACAAGTAGACACTCAGGCTAACAACATAATTACACTAAATATAAAACAAAACAGACCTGTGGATATTTAAATATGAACATTTTAACATCAAGCCCTGCTTACTAATTAATATGCACGACATCAACACCAAACACAATAGGGCACATCTACGAATCATGGCCTCTATGTCATCAGACAGGTTATGATAATGCAAATACTCCATATCCCTTGCCTCTATGATGTCATCAGACAGGTTATGATAATGCAAATACTCCATAGAGAAGCACTGTGCCTCTATGATGTCATCAGACAGCTTATGATAATCTAAATACTACATAGAGAAGCAGCGTGCCTCTATGATGTCATCAGACAGGTTATGATAATGCAGATACTCCATAGAGAAGCAGCGTGCCTCTATGATGTCATCAGACAGGTTATGATAATGCAAATACTCCATAGAGAAGCACCGTGCCTCTATGATGTCATCAGACAGGTTATGATAATGCAAATGCTCCATATCCCGTGCCTCTATTGCCTCTATGATGTCATCAGACAGGTTATGATCATGCAAATACTCCATAAAGAAGCACCGTGCCTCTATGATGTCATCAGACAGGTTATGATAATGCAAATGCTCCATATCCCGTGCCTCTATTGCCTCTATGATGTCATCAGACAGGTTATGATAATGCAAATACTCCATAGAGAAGCACTGTGCCTCTATGATGTCATCAGACAGGTTATGATAATGCAAATGCTCCATATCCCGATAATGCCTCTATTGCCTCTATGATGTCATCAGACAGGTTATGATAATGCAAATACTCCATAGAGAAGCACTGTGCCTCTATGATGTCATCAAACAGGTTATGATAATGCAAATACTCCATAGAGAAGCACCGTGCCTCTATGATGTCATCAGACAGGTTATGATAATGCAAATACTCCATATCCCTTGCCTCTATTGCCTCTATGATGTCATCAGACAGGTTATGATAATGCAAATACTCCATAGAGAAGCAGCGTGCCTCTATGATGTCATCAGACAGGTTATGATAATCTAAATACTCCATAGAGAAGCACCGTGCCTCTATGATGTCATCAGACAGGTTATGATAATGCAAATACTCCATAGAGAAGCACCGTGCCTCTATGATGTCATCAGACAGGTTATGATAATGCAAATACTCCATAGAGAAGCAGCGTGCCTCTATGATGTCATCAGACAGGTTATGATAATCTAAATACTCCATAGAGAAGCACTGTGCCTCTATGATGTCATCAGACAGGTTATGATAATGCAAATACTCCATAGAGAAGCAGCGTGCCTCTATGATGTCATCAGACAGGTTATGATAATGCAAATACTCCATAGAGAAGCAGCGTGCCTCTATGATGTCATCAGACAGGTTATGATAATGCAAATACTCCATAGAGAAGCAGCGTGCCTCTATGATGTCATCAGACAGGTTATGATAATCTAAATACTCCATAGAGAAGCACCGTGCCTCTATGATGTCATCAGACAGGTTATGATAATGCAAATACTCCATTAAAAGCACCGTGCCTCTATGATGTCATCAGACAGGTTATGATAATGCTAATACTCCATAGAGAAGCACCGTGCCTCTATGATGTCATCAGACAGATTATGATAATGCTAATACTCCATAGAGAAGCACCGTGCCTCTATGATGTCATCAGACAGGTTATGATAATGCAAATACTCCATAGAGAAGCACCGTGCCTCTATGATGTCATCAGACAGGTTATGATAATGCAAATACTCCATAGAGAAGCACTGTGCCTCTATGATGTCATCAGACAGGTTATGATAATGCAAATACTCCATAGAGAAGCACCGTGCCTCTATGATGTCATCAGACAGGTTATGATAATGCAAATGCTCCATATCCCGTGCCTCTATTGCCTCTATGATGTCATCAGACAGGTTATGATCATGCAAATACTCCAGAGAAGCACCGTGCCTCTATAATGTCATCAGACAGGTTATGATAATGCAAATACTCCATAGAGAAGCACCGTGCCTCTATGATGTCATCAGACAGATTATGATAATGCTAATACTCCATAGAGAAAGCACCGTGCCTCTATGATGTCATCAGACAGGTTATGATAATGCAAATACTCCATAGAGAAGCACCGTGCCTCTATGATGTCATCAGACAGGTTATGATAATGCAAATACTCCATAGAGAAGCACTGTGCCTCTATGATGTCATCAGACAGGTTATGATAATGCAAATACTCCATAGAGAAGCACCGTGCCTCTATGATGTCATCAGACAGGTTATGATAATACAAATGCTCCATATCTAGCGTGATGTCATCAGACAGGTTATGATAATGCCTCTATTGCCTCTATGATGTCATCAGACAGGTTATGATCATGCAAATACTCCAGAGAAGCACCGTGCCTCTATGATGTCATCAGACAGGTTATGATAATCTAAATACTCCATAGAGAAGCACCGTGCCTCTATAATGTCATCAGACAGGTTATGATAATGCAAATACTCCATAGTTATGATAAGCAAATACTCCATAGAGAAGCACCGTGCCTCTATGATGTCATCAGACAGGTTATGATCATGCAAATACTCCATAGAGAAGCACTGTGCCTCTATAGTGTCATCAGACAGATTATGATAATGCAAATACTCCATAGAGAAGCACCGTGCCTCTATGATGTCATCAGACAGGTTATGATAATGCAAATACTCCATAGAGAAGCACTGTGCCTCTATAATGTCATCAGACAGGTTATGATAATGCTAATACTCCATAGAGAAGCACCGTGCCTCTATGATGTCATCAGACAGGTTATGATAATGCAAATACTCCATAGAGAAGCAGCGTGCCTCTATGATGTCATCAGACAGGTTATGATAATGCAAATACTCCATAGAGAAGCACCGTGCCTCTATGATGTCATCAGACAGGTTATGATAATGCAAATACTCCATAGAGAATGTCACCGTGCCTCTATGATGTCATCAGACAGGTTATGATAATGCTAATACTCCATAGAGAAGAAGCACTGTGCCTCTATAATGTCATCAGACAGGTTATGATAATGCAAATACTCCATAGAGAAGCACCGTGCCTCTATGTCATCAGACAGGTTATGATAATGCTAATACTCCATAGAGAAGCACTGTGCCTCTATAATGTCATCAGACAGGTTATGATAATGCAAATACTCCATAGAGAAGCACCGTGCCTCTATGATGTCATCAGACAGGTTATGATAATGCAAATACTCCATATCCCTTGCCTCTATGATGTCATCAGACAGGTTATGATAATCTAAATACTCCATAGAGAAGCACCGTGCCTCTATGATGTCATCAGACAGGTTATGATAATGCAAATACTCCATAGAGAAGCAGCGTGCCTCTATGATGTCATCAGACAGGTTATGATAATCTAAATACTACATAGAGAAGCACCGTGCCTCTATGATGTCATCAGACAGGTTATGATAATGCAAATACTCCATATCCCTTGCCTCTATTGCCTCTATGATGTCATCAGACAGGTTATGATAATGCTAATACTCCATAGAGAAGCACCGTGCCTCCAGATGTCATCAGACAGATTATGATAATGCAAATACTCCATAAAGAAGCACCGTGCCTCTATGATGTCATCAGACAGGTTATGATAATGCAAATACTCCATATCCCGTGCCTCTATTGCCTCTATGATGTCATCAGACAGGTTATGATAATGCTAATACTCCATAGAGAAGCACCGTGCCTCTATGATGTCATCAAACAGGTTATGATAATGCAAATACTCTATAGTAAAGCACCGTGCCTCTATGATGTCATCAGACAGGTTATGATAATGCAAATACTCCATAGAGAAGCACCGTGCCTCTATGATGTCATCAGACAGGTTATGATAATGCAAATACTCCATAGAGAAGCACTGTGCCTCTATAATGTCATCAGACAGGTTATGATAATGCTAATACTCCATAGAGAAGCACCGTGCCTCTATGATGTCATCAAACAGGTTATGATAATGCAAATACTCCATAGAGAAGCACCGTGCCTCTATGATGTCATCAGACAGGTTATGATAATGCAAATACTCTATAGTAAAGCACCGTGCCTCTATGATGTCATCAGACAGGTTATGATAATGCAAATACTCCATAGAGAAGCACCGTGCCTCTATAATGTCATCAGACAGGTTATGATAATGCAAATACTCCATAGAGAAGCACCGTGCCTCTATGATGTCATCAGACAGGTTATGATAATGCAAATACTCCATAGAGAAGCACTGTGCCTCTATAATGTCATCAGACAGGTTATGATAATGCAAATACTCCATAGAGAAGCACCGTGCCTCTATGATGTCATCAAACAGGTTATGATAATGCAAATACTCTATAGTAAAGCACCGTGCCTCTATGATGTCATCAGACAGGTTATGATAATGCAAATACTCCATAGAGAAGCACCGTGCCTCTATGATGTCATCAGACAGGTTATGATAATGCAAATACTCCATAGAGAAGCAGCGTGCCTCTATGATGTCATCAGACAGGTTATGATAATGCAAATACTCCATAGAGAAGCACGTGCCTCTATGATGTCATCAGACAGGTTATGATAATGCAAATACTCCATAGAGAAGCACCGTGCCTCTATGATGTCATCAGACAGGTTATGATAATGCAAATACTCTATAGTACTCCATAGAAAAGCAGCGTGCCTCTATGATGTCATCAGACAGGTTATGATAATCTAAATACTACATAGAGAAGCACCGTGCCTCTATGATGTCATCAGACAGGTTATGATAATGCTAATACTCCATAGAGAAGCACCGTGCCTCCAGATGTCATCAGACAGATTATGATAATGCAAATACTCCATAAAGAAGCACCGTGCCTCTATGATGTCATCAGACAGGTTATGATAATGCAAATACTCCATATCCCGTGCCTCTATTGCCTCTATGATGTCATCAGACAGGTTATGATAATGCAAATACTCCATAGAGAAGCACCGTGCCTCTATGATGTCATCAGACAGGTTATGATAATGCAAATACTCCATAGAGAAGCAGCGTGCCTCTATGATGTCATCAGACAGGTTATGATAATCTAAATACTCCATAGAGAAGCAGCGTGCCTCTATGATGTCATCAGACAGGTTATGATAATGCAAATACTCCATAGAGAAGCACCGTGCCTCTATGATGTCATCAGACAGGTTATGATAATGCAAATACTCCATAGAGAAGCACCGTGCCTCTATGATGTCATCAGACAGGTTATGATAATGCAAATACTCCATAGAGAAGCACCGTGCCTCTATGATGTCATCAGACAGGTTATGATAATGCAAATACTCCATAGAGAAGCACCGTGCCTCTATGATGTCATCAGACAGGTTATGATAATGCAAATACTCCATAGAGAAGCACTGTGCCTCTATAATGTCATCAGACAGGTTATGATAATGCAAATACTCCATTAAAAGCACCGTGCCTCTATGATGTCATCAGACAGATTATGATAATGCAAATACTCCATAGAGAAGCAGCGTGCCTCTATGATGTCATCAGACAGGTTATGATAATGCAAATACTCCATAGAGAAGCACCGTGCCTCTATGATGTCATCAGACAGATTATGATAATGCAAATACTCCATAGAGAAGCACCGTGCCTCTATGATGTCATCAGACAGGTTATGATAATGCAAATACTCCATAGAGAAGCACTGTGCCTCTATGATGTCATCAGACAGGTTATGATAATGCAAATACTCCATAGAGAAGCACTGTGCCTCTATAATGTCATCAGACAGGTTATGATAATGCAAATACTCCATAGAGAAGCACCGTGCCTCTATAATGTCATCAGACAGGTTATGATAATGCAAATACTCCATAGAGAAGCACCGTGCCTCTATGATGTCATCAGACAGGTTATGATAATGCAAATACTCCATAGAGAAGCAGCGTGCCTCTATGATGTCATCAGACAGATTATGATAATGCAAATACTCCATAGAGAAGCAGCGTGCCTCTATGATGTCATCAGACAGGTTATGATAATGCAAATACTCCATTAAAAGCACCGTGCCTTTATGTCATCAAACAGGTTAGGATAATGCAAATATTCCATACCCCGTGCCTCTATGATGTCATCAGACATTTAAGTCTTCAATCTATGCAGTACTCTACGAGTTGCACAGCATCTTTTGAAAAATACATCTGATCTGATTTAATTGGTTGAAATGTTTTTTTGTTTTTTTTATGAATATACACCAGAAATTGGAATAGACAAATACATGGAATTTCCATAGATCAAGGTATATGAATTGTTTTATGTGACTGATAAAGATGTGGCGTGCCAGTTCAATGGATTCCATTATGATTTTTTATTCAAACAACAAAACAATGAGGGAAGGAAAAAAAAACTGTTCGCAGTACACAGCTTTATTTCACTGCCTTTGTTTGCATTCTCACTTTGACGGAAGCATAATTATCTTTCTTCAACTATAAATCAAATCAAATGAGAGTGGGTAACAGATATTTTCCCACAATTCGTCACAGATGAGTACAACCTGCAAACGCATGCTGAGAATCAGACAAACACAATCACTGAGAATCAGACAAGCACGATTGCTGAGAATCAGACAAGCACGATTGCTGAGAATTAGACGAGCATGATCACTGAGAATCAGACAAGTACGATCGCTAAGAATTAGACAAGCACGATCGCTGAGAATTAGACAAGCACGATCACTGAGAATTAGACAAGCACAATTGCTGAGAATCAGACAAGCACAATCACTGAGAATTGGACAAGCACAATCACTGAGAATTAGACAAGCACAATCACTGAAAATTAAACAAGCACAATCACTGAGAATTAGACAAGCACAATCACTGAGAATTAGACAAGCACAATCACTGAGAATTAGACAAGCACAATTACTGAGAATTAGACAAGCACAATTGCTGAGAATCAGACAAGCACGACTGCTGAAAATTAAACAAGCACGATCACTGAGAATTAGACAAGCACAATTGCTGAGAATCAGACAAGCACAATCGATGAGAATTAGACAAGCACAATCACTGAGAATTAGACAAGCACAATCACTGAAAATTAAACAAGCACAATCACTGAGAATTAGACAAGCACAATCACTGAGAATTGGACAAGCACAATCACTGAAAATTAAACAAGCACGATCACTGAGAATTAGACAAGCACAATTGCTGAGAATCAGACAAGCACAATCACTGAGAATTAGACAAGCACAATCACTGAAAATTAAACAAGCATGATCACTGAGAATTAGACAAGCACAATTGCTGAGAATCAGACAAGCACAATCACTGAGAATTGGACAAGCACAATCACTGAGAATTAGACAAGCACGATCACTGAGAATTAGACAAGCACAATCACTGAGAATTAGACAAGCACAATCACTGAGAATTAAACAAGCATGATCGCTGAGAATTAGACAAGCACAATTGCTGAGAATTAGACAAGCACAATCACTGAGAATTAGACAAGCACAATCACTGAGAATTAGACAAGCACAATCACTGAGAATTAGACAAGCACAATTGCTGAGAATCAGACAAGCACAATCGCTGAGAATTAGACAAACACAATCGCTGAGAATTAGACAAGCACAATCACTGAGAATTGGACAAGCACGATCACTGAGAATTAGACAAGCACAATTGCTGAGAGTCAGACAAGCACGATCACTGAGAATCAGACAAACACAATCGCTGAGAATTAGACAAGCACGATCACTGAGAATTGGACAAGCACGATCGCTGAGAATTAGACAAGCACGATCACTGAGAATTAGACAAGCACAATCACTGAGAATTAGACAAACACAATCGCTGAGAATTAGACAAACACAATCGCTGAGAATTAAACAAGCACGATCACTGAGAATTAAACAAGCATGATCGCTGAGAATTAGACAAACACAATCGCTGAGAATTAAACAAGCACGATCACTGAGAATTAAACAAGCACAATCGCTGAAAATTAGACAAACACAATCACTGAGAATTAGACAAGCACAATCACTGAGAATTGGACAAGCACGATCACTGAGAATTAGACAAGCATGATCACTGAGAATTAGACAAGCACAACTGCTGAGAATCAGCTGACAAGCACAATCGCTGAGAATCAGACAAGCACAATCACTGAGAATTGGACAAGCACAATCACTGAGAATTAAACAAGCACAATTGCTGAGAGTCAGACAAGCACGATCGCTGAGACAAGCACGATCGCTGAGAATTAGACAAACACAATCGCTGAGAATTAGACAAGCACAATCACTGAGAATTGGACAGGCACAATCGCTGAGAATTAGACAAGCACAATTGCTGAGAGTCAGACAAGCACGATCGCTGAAAATAAGACAAGCACGATCGCTGAGAATCTGACAAGCACGATCAATGAGAATCATACAAACAGGATTGCTGAGAATCAAACAAACACAATCACTGACTCTGATATCAGGAAATAAAAGTCAAGTATGGAATACTTACGCGACAAGGACACTGAGAGCCCCTAATGGAGTGACGAGCGTTGCAGGAGCGAATGCATACGCCATGAAATTGCAAGTCTCCCCAGTTCCCACTGCAAAGAAAAAAGAAAATCACAAATAATAGTTGAATGGACTTTGGTGGAAACCAATGACCTCATACCTTTGTTGGTTTGACGTGAAATCCGATTATTTGAATAGAAGATATAAAAATACACGTCCTATACCCATCTCTGTTGGATTTTTTCAGATCTTATCTGGGGTTTTTAATGAATAACTATATTATCTCTCTGCATGTAGAATTAGATAAAAGGTTAATGTAAAAGGGTGGGTATACTTGCATGGAATTGTTAGGTTAACATGGAGCCAACTAAGCCCTCACAATGAGACCAACATTCAAATTTTGTTCGATGTTGTGGACACAACAGGAGCACGACAAAGAAGTTGGGGCTGACATGAGCACAACATTTTATACTATTTTTCCTTCCACAGCTAACATGGGCACAACATGAGTATGAGACATTTCTAACCTAATCTTTTTACCTGACAGAACATCAGCATGACAGCCAAGTAGGCCGACACAGGCATGACATTGTGACTGACACAGGCATGACATTGTGACTGACTTTTTTTCTAAGGCTGACATGCATGGACACAACATTTAGCCAGAGTATTTTTCTCTGAGTCACACATAGGAGTGGATATAAACATGACATTCTGACTTGTAAATGTTTCTCTGCATTGAAAGTGAATTAGGGATGAATTTTCATCTTTTGATCTCAATAATGTATTTATTATAAGAAAAGTAAACTTGAGGTATCAGCATTACACTACTTGTTAAGTCAGCAACAAGCAAATTAATAGTCAAAAACAAATCTCAAATGAATGCCAAAACAACAAAGAATAAGGAATAAGACTTTGTCTTCAAGGAAAGTAGTTATATTCAGTAGCAAAATGATAATTAAAAAGTTACATGCACATCACACATGATGAAGAAAATCAAAAGGTGCAAAAGTTACAATCATCATACTTATAAAAACACAAGCAGAACTATATGTTGAATGAGGCAGCCTCATTTCTCTATATGTTGAATGAGGCAGCCTCATTCCTTTATATGTTGAATGAGGCAGCCTCATTCCTCTATATGTTGAATGAGGCAGCCTCATTCCTCTATATGTTGAATGAGGCAGCCCCATTCCTCTATATGTTGAATGAGGCAGCCTCATTCCTCTATATGTTGATTGAGGCAGCCTCATTCCTCTATATGTTGAATGAGGCAGCCTCATTCCTCTATATGTTGAATAAGGCAGCCTCATTCCTCTATATGTTGAATAAGGCAGCCTCATTCCTCTATATGTTGAATGAGGCAGCCTCATTCCTCTATATGTTGATTGAGGCAGCCTCATTCCTCTATATGTTGAATGATGGTAGCCCCATTCATTCCTCTATATGTTGAATAAGGCAGCCTCATTCCTCTATATGTTTGAATAAGGCAGCCTCATTCCTCTATAGGCAGCCCCATTCCTCTATATGTTGTTGAATGAGGTAGCCTCATTCCATTCCTCTATATGTTGAATGAGGCAGCCTCATTCCTCTATATGTTGAATAAGGCAGCCTCATTCCTCTATATGTTGATTGAGGCAGCCTTATTCCTCTATATGTTGAATAAGGTAGCCCCATTCCTCTATGTGTTGAATGAGGTAGCCCCATTCCTCTATATGTTGATTGAGGCAGCCCCATTCCTCTATATGTTGAATGAGGTAGCCCCATTCCTCTATATGTTGAATGAGGTAGCCCCATTCCTCTATATGTTGATTGAGGCAGCCCCATTCCTCTATATGTTGAATGAGGTGGCCCCATTCCTCTATATGTTGAATGAGGCAGCCTCATTCCAACTAACTAGAAACTAATGTAGTTATCTTTCACCAACATAAAGTTTCGCCAAAACATGGCATGCCTCCTCAGATCAGGACACATAATAATTTGTCCTACAGAGCAAAGTTTTCACTTGTTCCTCCGCCCTGTCATTTTGCAATAAACAATTCTTATACATGAATTAGCCTAGTAGCTGGAAACACATTCTGGGCCAAAATGGTAGGTTTTTGTCGACAGATGAACAATTTTCAACACGTCAAAACAGGAAACTACTACTTGTTCATTTGATATAAGTGCCAAGCTGAAAAGAGACATGTGTACCTTTGAGATCAAACACTTAAAATAGCACCAAAGTTGAATTAAAGAAATTGTCGAAGTATACAAACTTCTCATCATCCCACACCATCCCACCAAATATTAACTCAAGATCAATAACGGTATTCCCATAAAAAGAGATGCAACATGTTCATTTTTAATCAATTATTTGACCTTTGACTTTTTAGGTACATGACCCAAATTATAGGGACAAATTTCTCATCATCCGACCAAATATTATCTTAAGATCAATTAAGGTTTCCCCCCCCCCCCACCAAAAAAAGCACATTTTTCTGTTTAATCAATTATTTGACCTCTGAACTTTTAGGTACATGACCCAAGTTATAATAGGGACAAACTTCTCGTCACCCTCCACCATCCCACCAAATTCCAATTAAAGATCAATAACGGTTTTCCCATCAAAAAAATGCAAGCTTTTCTCTTTTTATTCAATTATTTGACCTAGCTTTGATCTTTAGGCACATGACCAAAGTTGTAGGGTGACAAACATCTCATCACCCTCCACCCAAATATGAACTCCACATCAATTATGGTTTTCCCATAAAAGAGATTCAAACTTTTTTTCTTTTTAATCAATTATTTGACCTTTGACCTTTAAGACCTGATCCAATTTATAGGGGGACAAACTTCTCATCACCCTCCATAATCCAACCAAAAGTTAATTCAAGATCAATTTTCCCATAAAAAGAGATGCAGTTTTTTCTTTTTAATCAATTACTTTCCTGATGTAAATTCCAATTCAACCCATTTGAAGTTTTCAACAAGTTTGTTCTGGGTTTAATAGGGCAAAGTAGATAACCCAATTCAATCCAGTTGTTGCAATTTCCATATTAACCTACTTGAGAAACCCAGATCAACCCAGTTGAACTGAAATTTTCAGCGGGGTTGACCTTTGACCTTTAGGTACATGACCCAAGTTACAGGGGGACAAACTTCTCATCATCTTCCACCATCCCACCAAATATCAACTCAAGATCAATTATGGTTTTCCCATAAAAGGGGATGCAAAAGTTTCTTTTTAATCAATTATTTGACCTTTGACCTTTAGGTACATGACCCAAGCTGTAGGGGGCAAACTTTTCATCACCCTCCACAATCCAACCAAATATTAACTCAAGATCAATTTTCCCATCATGCAAACTTTACTTTTTAATCAATTACTTGACTTTGGTACATGACCCAACTTATAATAGGGACAAACTTCTCATCACCTTCCACCATCCCACCAAATATCAACTCAAGTTTAACTATGGTTTTCCCATAAAAGGGGATGCAAAAGTTTCTTTTTAATCAATTATTTGACCTTTGACCTTTGGGTACATGACCCAAGTTGTAGGGGGCAAACTTTTCATCACCCTCAACAATCCAACCAAATATCAACTCAAGATCAATTTTCCCATCATGCAAACTTTACTTTTTAATCAATTACTTGACCTTTGGTACATGACCCAAGTTATAGGGAACAAACTTCTCATCACCCTCCACAATTCAACCAAATATAAAATCAAGATCAATTACGGTTTTTCCAGAAAAAGAAATGCAAAATTACCAATCACCATGTATCTGCCAATATTGCAATGGAAGAAGATTCACCATATACAGCTAGCTGATGTGACATAGACCAGTATAGTAGGCCGTTGGATTGGAATTATATTTGAACTTTATTTTGCAACTTGCAGTCAGATCAGGCAGTTGAACCTGGTGCCTGGAGAATGTGTCAAAATAGGTACTGTATGTATATCAAGCCGTTTCTTTTGCTTAAAATTACAATTTTTTAAGAAGAAGTTTATGTTCAATTTGTCCTGAAGTAGATGAAGAATAAAAAAACATTTTTCAAGGAAAAAAGTAACAAATTTAAGTTTTCTTTACTTGCCCTGACATTGCAACATTGCTTGTGTGAAGTACACACATAGGCCTGCATTGTGTGTTAACACTAGGCCTAACGAACGATCTCTCCTCTTCTACTAATCTTTTTATTGACCTGTTTGTCTTGTGTGATTGATCGTTTTGAACTATTTAGGTGAGAATTGTATGATTTTGAAATCAGACCATACCATTGTTCAACCCTTACTCTACCAGGGCTTTGAAAAAAGCGGCCCCAATTTTCGTAACTTTTTTTTCATATGCATTTTTGACAACTTTCCTTTTATTTTCTTTCGTTACAAGTTCGGTTGGAATAGATGCTAATATATTTATCTTTTGAGTAATTAAAAGCAATTGAGGAAATATTAGACAAAATTATGCAAATTAAGCAATTTTTGGCTAAATTTGGTCAACAAATGGTCAATCTTTGCAGAAGTATAACTTCTTGTCAGTATTGAAAACAGAGATGTGTTACATATTTAGATTCTTTTTGAAATTCTCTTCCAATGATACTAATCTATAATTTTTAGAAAGAAAGGAAAGATGAAAACACATCAAAAAATAATAAAAGTCAAACAACCCCTGAAAGCTACAGCAGAAAAATAATTACGCAGTGGTCACGGTGAGACTCGAACCCGGAGCGCTCGCATGCTAGCTGCGACTATTCCCTCTGCACCACGTAGTCGTTCAAATTGGAGAGGTGTAATAAATTCCTTATAGGACAGGTTCTAAATAGAGGAGGGTATGCCTTTATTTATATATCAAATGAAAGTAAATATCAAGCGCTTTCGAATGGCAGTTCAACGAAGCATGTGTGATGTACGGTTTGAGTACATAATTTTTTAAAGAAAAAAAAACGGGTCAAAAATGGCAGAAATTCATGAAATTTTGAAGAAATTTCTTTAGAACAAAAGATTGCATGTAGGAATTATAAAAATTACACCAGAAAACAATACTATCATGTCTTAGGACTTGCGTGTTTGATTTTGAAGCAAAAAAGTGATCTTGAAGTTATTGTAAGATTTAAGAGAGAAAAAAGAAAATTGTAAATTGTATAGCAATTTTTGAGTTTTACCCTTTTTCGATGTACTTTTTCTAAAAATTATGTAATATGACCCCTATGAAAAAGTTTCATTTTGTGAAAGAAATATGCGAGTACTTTAAAATGATACCAAGATTACTCCTATAGGACTGTGGTAAAGTTCCGGTTTTATTTTTAGAAAAAGGTGGTTTGAAAATGGCGATAGTATCGCTGCGTGGTAGAGTAAGGGTTGACACTTTATGGCATTTTTGAATTAGGTTGAAAATATAAAGTTTGGTAGAATAGCCTACTGGGAATTTTCCCACCACACAGGGAGGTTTGAAGCATAACATTACACCCTAACAGGTAAGGTTTAGATTGAGGGTTCAAAAACCTCCATGTACAGTATGTTGGGTTATACTGCACTTTCCATCTGCGCAGTTTAGTTGATCATTGATACTTGCCACAAGCTTGTCACAAGCTTGCTGCGAGCTAGTTTTTCTGTATTGTAAGGGTTTTAGGAGGAACTTGAGTAGAACATTAGCAATATATACAGGCCATCCAAAAATTGAGAAGCCTTTTGTTTTCATCGGAGGATGTGAAAATCAGCAGTGTCATGGGCAAACACAGAATGTAGAAATTCTAAGACTAGCGCTTGACATAAAGAGAGTGGAATTGCTGGACAATAAGTGTATGTGCCTGAAGGTTTCTGAATTATTACTAGAATTGTAGCTGAAGATTATAAGTATGAACACTAATTTTTTTTAACCTTTACTGTTACAGTACCTCAGTTTTAATTATGTGTGCTTTTATTCATGAAGGGCCGATTACATATTATATGAGCTGTGTTGCGCTTCAGTTGCACACTTCAAGAGCTCTGCCTATATTGCTAAATTACATCATTTTTGAGGTCTTTAAGTGATATGGTTTTTTAACAGGAGAAAGTGGATACTACAGTGACTTTGGTGGAGCAGGTTTTCTAGTGATCAGAATTTGTTATAGCTCGATTTATTTGGACACTTTTTGTGATTTGTATGCATTATCTGAGTCTATGCTGGTCAAAATTTGAGACTAAAAGCCAAAAATCAATATTGAACTTGCAACAGTTGATTAAACTTGGTCATCACTCATGGCGCAAATCCTTTTCTCTGGAAGTGCACTTATGCTTTTGTTAGGGATTTTAACAATGCCTAATCTCAGATATTCAAAGGAGCAACTTTTGCAGCTTAAAAGTAATGCTACTCAGAGGATTGAGAGGGATGCACTGTATCACACAATCAAAAGCCTGGGAATTTGCACTGCAAAACCAACAAAGTGGAAAACGTGCTTTTACCAAGCAACAGTTTCCTATACCTTCTTTTGTCACTCAAAGAACAGAGGCTGCCACTTTAACCTGTGCATCTAGAGGAGCTAATCTGTCTAATCTTAAGCCTATTCCAGAGTTTGTAAGTACTGATGGAGATCTTAAATTCTGCCTGTGGAATGGACAATCGATTAGGAACAATGCTACATACATCTGTGATTGTATTATTGAGCATGACATTGATGTCATGATAATAACTGAGTCTTGGCTTCGCGATGATGATGGGGTTGTTATAGGCGAATGTACATCCCCTGGTTACTCATTTCTTAATATGCCACAATCAACTGGTCGATCTGGAGGTGGATAAGCTGTGATCTCCAAGAATTCACTCAACTTATCCCTTAAAACTAAACAACTTTCAGTTTCATTTGAATCTCCTTGTATCACAAACAATACTAGGGACTTAAATCTTGTTGTAATTTACAGACCACCCCCTCCCTGGCTAATGGCTTTAAAACAACTGACTTTTTATCTGAACTGGATAGCTTTTTGGATGGTGTAGCTATCTTGCCTGGTAAATCACTGATAGTGGGTGGTTTAAATTTCCACTGAGATAACCAAGCTAGGTTGGATGTTAAACAATATGCTGAAATTATTTCATCTTCACATTAATACCAACATGAGACTTTATCATTTTATAAAAATGGTCATATTTTGGTTTATGTTATAACCAATGAGGACAGTGATTTGATTAGCCATTGTGATGTTTTTGAGAATTTATTATCTGATCACCCCTTGGTTTGTTTCTCTCTGAACACACCAAAAGCTCTCCCATGCAGGACTACATCTACAGTCAGAAATTATAAAGATATTGATAACGACTTGTTTTCACTTGCATTAGAGAGGAGTTTAAACCCAGTTCCAAAAACCAACAGCCAAAATGAACTTCTTTGTTGGCATAACACAATTGTTACTAAAGTTTTGGATGAATTTGCGCCCAAAGTGACACGCACTCGCCTTATTAGAAGGCGTATGCCTTGGTACAATAAAACCATCCATCAAGTCCGCCAGAAGAAGCGACGGGCAGAACCTAAATGGAGGAAGACTCGCTCTGAAGCTGATCGCCAAGCATTTGTCTCTGCTAATAAACTTCTGGTTTCCAAAATCATACATTCAAAGCAGTTACATTACGCTAGCAAACTTAACAATGCCGACAACAAAACTGTCTTTCAGATCGCGAACTCCCTTTTAAACAACCAAATTAAATTCCTTCCCAATCACAATGAGCCTCATAAGTTGAGTGACTGCATTGCTGATTTCTTTTCGGACAAGGTTGAAGAAATTCCTTTAGATATGAATAATTCCAACGTGACACTGGACCCTCATGCACTTGATAATCCACCTTATGATTGTTCAACTTTTTCTGAAATTAACCAAATGACTCAAATGGACGTCCATAAACTTATTTCACTCATGTCTAATGCATCATGCTCACTTGGCCCTCAACCAACTTGGTTATTAAAGAAACACATAGCTCATTATCTACCGACCTTAACCAATATTGTCAAGGCTTCACTTGATACAGAAGTCTTTCCTGATGATGCACATTTTGCTGTCATCAAACCTTTGCTTAAAAAGCCGACTTTAGATAAGGAGGATCTAAAGAATTATCAGCCAGTTAGCAAT